>JAHWFP010129466.1:3343-14644 GCA_023313725.1 Lithobius niger
GCCACGATGACTTCAATCCACCGTACGACAGGGGCAGCAGCACTGTCGTGTCGACTGTGACAAAAGGAGGATGCCGTTTAAGAGTGGAACGGTCCCAGGAGACAACGGGAAGGGAGCCAAGATGACTTCAATCCATCGCTACGACAGAAGGCAGCAAGGCGCTGTCGTGCCGGCTGGGACGTGAGGAGGATGCCGTTCAGGAGTGGAGCGATCCCGGGAGACGACGCGAAGGGAGCCACGGTTGACTTCGGTACAGGGCTGGATGGTCTCGAGGTGCACCAGACAACCCAGGAGCGTCTTCTAGACAAAAGCGACAGGGAGTGTCGCATGGTGGAACGTAGGTAGTCAGCCGATGGAGGACGGAGGGGCCCGGCACGGGCCCGTAGATGGGACGAAGGGGGCTCCCAGGCAGGAGAAGCAGACAGCAGCCGCGACGGCTGCTTGAGACAAAGAGATGGCAAACCCACTGGGGTTTCCATTCTTATAGGGAGGATCGCGCACGTGCGATCGGGTGGCTGAGACGGCCGTCGTGAACTAAAGTCTCAAGGCAAGGACAGCATCGTCGAGACAACAATGCAAAAATTGACAGGTATTGTACTTTGCAGCATAAAGAAAACGTGGCGCTCGGCCAGCTCCTACCGTGTCAATCACGGTGACATGCGACCTGTCCTCGTTGCAGGTGCCCGCTGTTTCCGTCAAAACCAACAAAGCCACAAAAAAAAAAAAAAAAAAAAAAAAAAAAAGAATTACCATACGCATAGCAACCGCCTGGCAAAACCTGGCGATGATGCCTTCCGGTGGCCCAGGCCCCATGCCGCGACCGGCGTTTGACGCAACCTGACCACCCTAGCCACTCAGTTAGGGGGACGCGGGACCCAGGCGGCCCAGTGTGTCCAGCCTCCCGTGCCCAGCACGACCAAGCCGCCAGGTAAAAGCTAACAGCACCTAACCTCTGGCGCCATCGCAACCAACTATATGCAAATGCACGTAAGTCATTCCTACACCAGTCCAACCACAGTGCCTGCGGAACCAGAGTCGCCCTCCTTACCTTCGGGCGAGCCGCTAAATCACCAACTATAAGCCCACTTAGCTGATGCACCGTATCGATGACGCCGCCAGTTCCAAGCCTCCTCGTCATCCCAACAACGTGAATCGTATAGACTTCTGCGTCACGCACACCAAAGGCCCTACACCGGGAAACATACCCTCCTGCCTTCCAGGAGACCACCTATATCAGCATCCATTGCCCACTGCAAGGCACCTGTGTGTCCTCCGTTGGTCACCCAAAACACTCTGGCAACCGACCAGTGTTGCAAACACAATCTGTGGGCATCCATGGCTAAATTAACGACAGGCTCCCCTAGGCCCTATTCACAACCGTCTCCGAAACACCCCCTGCCTTGCGGGCAGACAACTACATCGTAATGCGAGACCGATCGGCTCCATTGCCCGTAAGTCTAATCGCTGCCGCCTGTTAGGCCTAACCTCACTCGGCCCCGTCTGGCACACTTGCCTCTGCAACGTGCGTTGTCTACCAACAGAACACCAAAGGTATTTATTACACCAGGTTTATCGCCATCACAATCAACCATGGTCACTCACAATTACGTTCGACATTGAACGTGACATTTTTCAACTTCATGCGTACAAACTCGACCACCAAGGCACCATCAGCCTACACAACTTTTCGTTCCAGCGTACAATATTAGTTCCGGCCAATATCGCCACCAGGCCGTCTCCCCTCGGCCGCAAACAAATGGAGCGCCCCACAGCGCTCTCACACCGTCACTATCTATCCATCACTGCCCTACTCCCCCGGAGCAGCAGGAAACATGGCATCGCCCGCCACGCACGGTGTTTTCCCATTCATAGTTCGTACGCCGCCATCGTCAACGTTCCGCAAATAACAAGTTTTAAAATGCTTATGTGTACGCCATATTTTCGCCCAGCGCTATCGTATAACACTCTACGAGTTATCGCGTAACTCTGGAGTTATCGCATAACTCTCAAGGCATCTCCGAAACTCATTTACATGCCACAATTCGTAAGCCTTTTCATTCTCAATACACACATCACGGGGTTATCGTTTAACCTCGAGGGTATCGTGTACCCTCTTTCTCGCTACATTCATATAGAGTTATCGTTTTCTCACTTCACATTCTCATACTTATTTCGACTAACTCTTTTTAAATCTCTCTCTCGGGCCTCTCTTGCCTCATCTCTCAACAAGTCTCGCAACTTAGCGCCTCGAAGGCGACCGCATATTATATCGTTTTCTCCAATTTGCGAAACGCTATTCGCTGCAAACAGGCCTCCCTGTTTGTAGTATTTCGCCACATTCCGCCGTTAATTTTCAGTTTTACTGTAAGGCGGTCAAGATTGAAACGATTAAAATTAAGGCGGCTAAGATTTAAAATTATTCATTTCATGTTCCACAGAACAAATTAATTAGTCCAACTTACGGCGTTTTCTGCAACTCGACCAATTCCCATAAACGCTGCTAGACGGAAACGCACCATCAACCGAATTGGAAGCACCAGCTTACAAACACGTCCGACTTGTGCCGTCGGCAAAAGAACAGTGGATAGGAGTGGGGCGATAGGGGGAGTAGAGAGTGGGGTCAGTTGACGTAAAATTTGCATAAATTATAATTGAATTGTATGCAAATTAAGTTAGATGACAAGGTGCCGACAGCAAGAGGATATCCCATTTGTATAAAATAGGCAACACAGTGAGTCGGAGTCTGCGAAAGAGAACAGCTGTTTGTATGCCGCTTCGTACAGATTTAGTAGTTGGACGGACTTCTCCCTGCAATGCTGGAAAGCCACAGATTCTAATGCACGGACATGTGCTCTCTTTTTGGAGTCAGACTTGAGCATGACCTTTGTTTTTCCCCCAATTGATCTGTTGTTTTGACTTAATACAATGCATGGCTATCGCATTATTTCTCTCTTCCTCCAGAGTTACTCGGTGGTGCTCCTGGACTCTTATGCTAACTCACCGCTGTTTCTCGCCTATAAAGCCCCACTGAAAACCCTTCACAGGAGTCCCAATAGACGGATCTGGTAGTGTTGAGTAGTTTTGCAGCATTAAAGTTGGCTTCATCTTCTCCATCTTCACTTTGGGCTTCGTCAATGCTTTTGTGGCCTGTCGTCGTCCGATTTCCTCTCCATTCTCCTATTCTCCTCTGGCATTGCAAAGCAAAACATAGTTCGCATCTGGTACCTGTGTTGCAGTTGTATACTAAGGAAAATTGGAAATTAAGCCAACAGCGAAAATCATACGCTGTTGGCTTAATTTCCAATTTTCCTTAGTATTATTTCCAGCGATTTATGTCTATTTATTGCAGTTGTATAGGCGCTTTCAAAATGGTTTGCCGCTGAAGCACATTACCTGCTACAAGATAGTCATTTACATCTTCAACCTCTTCCCAGCACAATTTAAATTTTTCATACTAAAATGCACAAACTCAACGCGAAAAATACATTCGTCTCACATTCTCTGAGCTCAGAAAAAAGTAGTTAATGCCGACTTCTTTTGCAAGGGCCATTTGGACTCTTTCCCCACCAACTGGCAGATATGATATCACTTCTACTGGGTCTCTCCATGCTTTCGCACTCTTAGCAGGGTATGCAAGGTCCAAATACTTAACCTTCAGTTTCTCAAACCAAAATTGCCTCATCTCTCACTCTCAAGAGCAGGCTCCTAATTCTTTACATCTCTGCACGCATAATCGTTAGGAGCTGGGCCTTCGAATGTCCAGAACTAAACTCTGTCCTCCCTCTCCGTATGTGTTGGCTTTTCATATGGTTCACAGTGCATTCTTCCTCCTTTCCCTCTACTTCCCTTCTTTCTCATTTTCCGATGTGAAGGTCAGATCCCGTCCTCGAGTTCACATCTTCCACTAACACTTCTGGTTTCCCTAACGTGAAGGTGTCATCAACAAACTTTACCCAGATCCACAGGAATCCGTCACTGCAAATCTGAGTAAGGTTTGTTGATGACACCTTCACGGTAAGAAAAGCAAAAGTGTTAGCGGTGGTTGAGGAAGATCTGTAATCGTGGACAGGGGACCTGATCTTCACAGGAAAAATGAACGAAAGAAAGCTGCCGTTCCTGGACGTGATGGTGAGCATGGGAAAATAAGGACAGAATGAACTGGGAAGCCAACGTATATGAAGAGGAGGATGGAGTTTACTTTCAGACATCCGAAGAGCCAGCTCCTGGCAATCAGGCATGGAGAGGTAAAGAGAATAGGAGCTGGATCATGAGAGTGAGAAACAGGAAGTTTTGGTTTGAGAAAGCAAAGGTTAAGTATGAATCTCGGAGAGTCTGCTAAGGCGTTAAACGAAGCCATTAAGAGTATGAAAGCATGGCCAGACCCATTGAGAGAGAGACCACCTGGAAAACCAGTAGTTGAAGGCCCAGTGAAAGTGATAGCATCTGCCAGAAAGTGGGGAATGAGTTCAAAGAGCCCGTGCAAAGTCGACATTAACTGTTATTTTAGGAGCTCGAAAAAAGTGAGGAAATTGCTGGGAAGGGAGCTTTTAAGAGAAGTCGAAGGAGCGGAAGAGGTTGAAGGTGTAAATGAGAACCCTGTAGCAGGGACTGAACTTGAGTGGCAAACAATCTCGTAAGAGCCTTTATCACAGCAAGACAGGTACCAAACGAGGGCTATGTCTCGCCTGGTGATGCCAGAGGATAATGAAAAGGAAATTGGAAGACGACAGGACGAGAACGTTGAAATAGCCTATTGTAAAATGGAGAAGATGAGGCAGACTTTGATGCTGCAAAACTAACCAGCACTACCGGAGCCGTCTGTTCGGTCGCCTGTGGAAGGTGTCCAGTGAGCTATACAGGCGAGACAAAGTCTTAAGATAGCGTGAGAGTTCATGAGCACCACCAAGCAACTCTGGAGGAACAAGGAAAGAATGCAATAGCCAAGCATTGTATTCGGTCAAAACACAAGGTTAGTTGTGGCGAAAACAGAGCTCATGCTGAAGTCTGACCCCAAGAAGGAAGCATGCCTCCATGCGTTAGAATCTATGGCTATCCAGATTGCAGGGAGAAGTCCGTCCAACTACTAAATCTGCATGAACCGGCGTACAAACAGATAGGGAGTATGGTGCCACCCGTTTTGCAAGAGAAACTAGAAGCAAGCTGGAGGTAGTTTCTCTCTTTTCCACCTCCTAAAGGAGAAAGCATTGTAGACGGACCAGCACTGGATGTGAGCAGGATCAACCAAGGCCCAACGAGCTGACTTAAGGCCCACTGTGGAAGAGAAGAAATAAGTTTGTATTTACGAGTTCGTTGGAATGAGAACAAACTGGTGTTTAGTGAGTCTCTGGACTGCCTGAGGGAAGTAATTAGTAGCAATTGCCAAAAATTTGTCAAAATTTGGACTTTTGGAGTTGCTTTAAAAACTGAGTATTGTTGTCACTCGACCTTTGAGACTAAAGGATAAAGCCCTACCGCTAAGCCATACTGACAAAGCCGTGTCAATACAGCTTAGCGGTAGGACTTCGGCATTTGGTTTCAAAAGATCGTGGGTTCAAGTCCCGCTAGGTAGTATGACATTTAAGTCCAAAAGACAATGGAAATAGGTTTTGCGTCTGTATTTATTTAGACACAAGGATTCAAATAGAAAATATGCCAATAGCATACAAATCAAGACATTTGGTTGGTCACAACCACACGATAAAACCAGAAGCAGTTGGTAGGAAACGCAAGCACTCACGTAAAAACCTTCCTGTGAACTATCTGCCTTGCTATGAAGCGTGAAGAGCCATAAAAATAATGCGCACTGATACAAATTTATATTCAGTTATGGCGCTTGATATTCGCATAAATTGAATGTATTTCTAATAAAGGGTTAAGAAAGCCTTAAGTAATCCTAGCTGGTAGTTACAAATTATTTTTTTTGTTTTTCAGAATAACCTTGGCAAATCTAATTTTTATGCTTAAATCAGCAGAAGCAGTTAACTTGTTATTACCCGCGTTGAATGTAAATATTTTTGCTTAGGGAGGCATCTCGCAGTAGATAGATGGTTGGCTTGCCGTGAAACCGCAACTGTAATTTCAATGAAGCGACTATGGCAGTAACATTAGACAACAAAAATAGCACTTCGTGTTCCTATTAGGTAATGAATGTGTTGTTGTTATTGCTCTCAAAAAAGTGGTTATTGTAGTTCTTGATGTTTTTTTCTTCTTTTTTACTAAACAGAAAAACTGAAAAATCCATACCTGAAAAATATGAGCTTGTCCTTGACCAGCACTACTTTCTTCACCTGATAGCGATTCTTCCAGTGATTTTTTAGCACGGGACTTAGAAAAGTCTTCGTACAGTTGTTCCTGAAATAAAACGGAATCGAAAAAAAACCCCTTTAACTTCCGCATACCTTCATGTTAAAATCAACCAAAAAGTTGTCATCGTATAATATTCAAATGGTCAGCCAAAACTAAGTTTCCCTAAAAGTGTATAATTATGTCACAGGCTTTGTTAGCAATCATGGAGATAGCCAGCAAAGGTAATGTAGGTAAAATAGTCTACACAGTAAAACAAAGTATATAATAGTAAACAAATTAATTGTACCTGCAGTGGGCTGAGTTCACAATAATAATCTTGGATTATCTTAGGTGGGAGATCTTTGAGAACATCCTCTTTCATTCTACGGAGTAAAAATGGCAACACCTGTCGATGCAACGATTCCATTGCTAGAGCACCTATTCAAAAATAAATTTGGACACAGCTTTGAATTTAAGTTGTGAAAGACCAACTGTTGTCAGAATGACATGGGTAGGTACTAAGGCTGTGCAGATACCAATACTGGTACCGGTACCAGCTGCAGGTACCACTGGTACCGGTATCGGATCGGCACCGGGTTAACAAGTACCGGAAAAAGTACCGGCATCTGCTTGTTTTTTCCAGAATCGGCGTTTTCATACATGACTAATATGGCATATTGTTCCCAACGATACTAAAAATTAAGCAACCTACAAGTTTCTTAAGGGGGCACCTACCCTAAACTGAGGCCTAACTTTAGAATTTTTGTTCTTTTAGTGCAATTTCCCTAGCGATTGCACAGAAAGATTGGACGCTATTTCAAAATGTTTGAGGGAAACGTTGTTTCCGCGAATTTTCAACAAGCATTTGAAAATTCGGAGAGGTCTTCCATCTTATATTACCGACTTTATTGCTAATTGCTATAAAAGGCAAGCCATTCAGGTGAGCTGGGAAGGACACCTCTCTGACTCCTTTACGGCTACGTGTGGAGTGCGACAAGGAAGTCCCCTATCTCCTTTCCTCTTCTGTCTGGTCCTCGATGGAGCTATTGCAAGTATTTCTAAATTGACCACTGGTTGCAGGGTAAATGGTGTTGCTGTGAACATTGTCGCCTTCGCTGACGACATCGTCCTGCTGGCCCCAAGCAGACGGGTACTTCAGTTTCTGCTGGATAGGCTGGTGTTGACTCGTGACAAGGGACTGTCTTTTAATGCCAATAAATCAGTTGGAATGGTGTTTGGCGGGGGCAATGATCTCACGGCCCCCCTGCTAATGAGTAACCACACACTGTCGTGGGTAACTAGCTTCCGCTATCTTGGCGTGGAGCTTGCAACCGACTTTTCGGACGATGACCACCTAAGAAAGGTCCGGAGAGAATTCAGCAGGGCGGCCAACACCGTGCTTCACACTTGCAGTTTTGCTTCTGAAGAATGCAAACTACAGCTTCTGAAAACCCGTGCAACTGGCCTGTTATGCATGGCTACTTGTCTCAACTTCCGAAAAGCAACTGCGAAGGAGCTTGCCATTGTCTACCATGGAGCTATCAAGACTGTTCAGCACTTACCTCGGCAAAGTCACAATCATCAAGCTTGCCGTGATGGCAAATGTTCACGCTCGACCTCGTGGTTTTTTTGAAGCAGGCTAACCTTTGGGGAGCTATTCTTGCGTTTGGTAACAGGCTGGTGAAGGCGTGTAGGGGTGGTCCCGAAGGTTGAGGCAGCAGACTTGGAGGCACGGTTGCTAAAGGTCTGCTTGCACTTGGTGGTTGGTGTGAGTTGAGGTCACCAACGGTCCTGAGGTCTCTGCGGCAGAGTGCTTACGATCATGTTGTAACGGCGTAAGCTACGACGGAGTAGGTGCTTGTAGCATCACCGGCGCCTGGTGTAATTGGATCTTACTTTCCATCACTTGGAGTTAACTTTTTGTACGTTTTGGGTTAAACAGCACAACTGCTACTATCCCGGCGTAGGGAATGGAGCATTGAAGTCCTAATCTTAAGACCTGACTAGTGATAAAAAGCGGGTAACGCTGCCACCAAGGTGAGAAGAAGAGAACTGTCTTAAATATTAACTTCCAGCAATCAACGAACTAGTAAACCTACTGGCGTTTAAAACTCCTGGTTTTTTAAACAGACATGTTAAGATCACACTTTACATTTGGATTACTTACATAACTTAGCTTTTAGTTAAAAGCAACTGAGAATTCTTACATTAAACTCGACACGTGAACTTGGATTGAGTTCTTTTTACAATTTCAAATAGAAACAGTGATTTAGGCAACGGGGATTTCGCAAAAGAGCCCTCTAATTTACAAACAGCCACAGCTGACTTATAAAAGTAGACCTTAACTTACAGTTATGTTTCGAATGGTACTCCCACAAGATCAAACCGTACCCATCAGAATATCACGTTAGAAAAGGGATGTACACTCCATGAAGTACTGCGCTTCTGCAAATCTAACTGACCCGATGGCCTTTGTTTGCATTAAATTAGATTAATGAAACGGTGAATAAAAGCTGGTTTTTAGGAAGGGACCGTGAACCCTTACGTTATGGCCATTAACGTCCTAAATGCCGATGGCTTAACAAACCACAATTTACTTTCAAAGCTAAAGGTTAATTTAAAATTAAACTATAAATTTTGAATTAAGAGTCCAAAAGATAAACTTTCAATTTAAACTAAGTTATATGAACCAACTACCTTTGCCCGGCATGGCAACAATCGGACCGTGACATCTCCCCTCCCGACCGGCGTAGCTACCTCTAGCTTTGAGATTTCTGAACTGTACTAACGAATGTCTCCTGTAGCTGGGTTTTATACCTGCTGTCTGACAGCCAGGTAGAGGGAAAGAGCGGACCTGTAGGAGAGCGACAGGGGGGTGGAGCAGGGTAGGGGGCCTTGGGAGGAGGAGGGAAACTGACTCTGGCCGGCCAGGCTGTCACTACCGGAAGTAGGCATGACGGCGCGGACGGGCAGGGTAGCTTTGCGTTCTGAGTGGATGGTGAACTGAATACAGCAATCTGGTTGGAAGGGAATATTGGCAGCTAACAGAGCAAAGGGAATTGCCGACCTTAGTGACATGAGAGGCCTTACAAATTGAGTTTTGAACTCGCAACATGAATAGGCCTATAAATTAAAACTACGATATTAGGTATCGCAACTATTGAAGGAGGGAGGGGGGGAACGAAGTGCAGGGGTGCATAAAATTCTTACAGGACAAAACTTCCCACAAAATTTTCCTACAGATTTTTCAAATTTCCACATCCTTTCACTATGTAGGCAAGCCATTTTTCAGTGAATTACCTCAGTTCGCTGGAATTTCCCGCGAACCTCGTTCTAGCGTTCTGGCATATTCTGCACCTCTGACGAAGTGTCAGCTCGGAATTAACTGATATTTACATGACATGATTTTAATTGAAGGAAAGCTAGTTTGTTTTCTTTTGGAAGGTAGCTACGGTCGGAGTTTGGACGGAGATGCTATTAAAAATAAACATGAAATAAACACTGGGTCCACAAACATAAACGAAGAGCTCCGGTAGGGTTCATGGGAAGAAATTAAGTTTACCAAAGTGCATTTGAGCACAAAAATAAAAGGTTACATATACCAGCTTAGTTTTAAAAGATGCTATAATGCATTTAAATTAGTTTTAGTTGTTTGCAGAAGCAGACAAGTGAATTTTTAACAGTCGGACATTTTTCATAAATAACATAAGTCGTCACTCGTTTTGCAAATACAAAATATCGTTTGTATTTTTACATGTATGTGAGGTTAAGTACCATAAAAATGGAAGCCCCTCCTAAAACACAACTAAGCTAGTGTTTTTGGCTTTATGCCTGAAAGAAATAAATACAAAATATACAATGTTTGGAAAACGGCGACCGGAAATGAAGTTCGCTACGGCTCAGTTTCAGCGATTTTTCTTAGTGATGTCAATTTTTACTGAAGATGAAATTTGAGCATCTATTTCCGTGGAAAGTTAGAGGATGTGTTGGGCTATTAAGAGCTGCAAGAATTGGTCGATTTGCTGCATTTTCCATGGAGATATGCCCTTTTATGTAGCGAGGTCTTTTGGTGCGGCAGTGCCAAAATAAAAAAAAAGTGTTCGTCGAAAAACGAAGATTTCTGCCCTCAGGTTTTAGCTCGGCGGTGTTAAGGTGGCCTCACCACGAGTGTCTAATACAAGACCGCGTTTACACACCCCACACAGAAGACTTTATTCAGGGTTCCTGTGGAACTCCAAATAAATGTTACAACAGAAAGGGTTAATGCGCACAAGACATGCCAAAGATCAAGACTGCCAAGCCATGTAAATAAATTGCATAAATTAATGCACCAAGGAATACACCTTCTGAGAAATACATCTCCTGTGAAATACATCACCACAAGTAATAAAATACACTGTTTACAAAAAGTAAAAATTGCCGTTTTATATTTTTGGGGGACCGACGTTTTGTGGCTCAAGAAATTTTTGCAAAGAAAAAACCCAATTTTACCTGGGGGGAGGTCAAAATTGTTTTCTATTGCCTAAAGAAAATATACACTACCTGTAAATTTAATTGCATTCAGTTCCTGAGTGCTTGTTACCCTGGAGGATTCAAAACTCTCTCGATACGCCTAG
The DNA here is from genome assembly GCA_023313725.1 of Lithobius niger. NCBI lineage: Eukaryota > Metazoa > Arthropoda > Chilopoda > Lithobiomorpha > Lithobiidae > Lithobius > Lithobius niger. The sequence continues at coordinate 14,245 of JAHWFP010129466.1, forward strand.
CTGAACCGCCCATCTGCGCATGCGCCAGCACGTGCAGACCCTCCATAAATGGTATTACGGCATTAGCCAACCATCTATTTTTCCTCCAGATATGTCAGCCATGTGGTGACTCCAGAGGGGAGGTTGGGTGGGTATTTACAGGTAGTGTATATTTTCTTTAGGCACTAGAAAACAATTCTGACCTCCCCCCAGGTAAAATTGGATTTTCTAGTTGCCGGCTGAAAATATCACACTACCTGTAAATTTAATTGCATTTACAGTTGACCTCGTCAATATAGGTGGCGGGCACCATCATGGCGGGTTCCCAAGGGGGTTCGCTGGGTCCCAGAGATTTGGTGTTGGCTGAGGTGCGAGACGCATCAGACCCAATATCTCAAGCAGTTTAACTTAGGCAAGTACT
>JAHWFP010129470.1:0-23266 GCA_023313725.1 Lithobius niger
GGGGGGTTCAAATGGAACGGTTCTACCAAGCACCTGTTTCTACATTTTATTATGTTTTTACGTATTTTATTATTATTATTATCATTTTTTTTTGTTATCTTTCCACAATTTTTCATTTCTGCTTGAGTTTTTTTTATTTTATAAAACAAATAATATTTTTAGCAACTTCCTAAAATAAACTATACTAATGGTTGTTATACCTGGCATTACGGTTATACAAATATGAATAGAAAACTTTATCCCAACCAATAGCTTTTAAAAACAAACAATGGACAAAACTGCAACCTGCGTAAACGAATTTTTTTAGCTTCATAATACTTCATTTCGGGGGAGCAAACTTTCTGTCGTAATACATTACAGACGCGCGAATCGGCAGTCCTAAGAGCGGTTTGCTCCCCGGAGGGGGATTCGATGGTAAAACTTGTAACGAGTTAGCATGACTCAAAACTAGACACAGTTTGACGTCGCATTGAAGAGAAGCAAATTTAATCTCTCTTAATATAAGCTAAATCATTTTAACTTACCGAATTTAGTTTATAATTAGTTAATAAGCGATTAATTATGCATGTTCAGGACGATATTTGGTTTTGACTAGTGCTAACTACTTGTGACCAAACGGTAAAAGTTGTTTATCGAGCACAGCGCCAGCCGTGAGCATCATCGATTTTTATGTCTGGTTTTTGAATCAGCGGAAAGTGTCATGGCGGAGAGGAGCCGATCGCGTATTTGACGGGAGCAGACGATTCGGTAAAGATGGATAATTACGACGTTTTTGTAACGAAAGATGGGTCGTCTTAGGAACGGTAAGGAGTATAAAACCTATATTATCATTTGTTACCAGCAAAAAATATGTAAGATGCGAATTTTTGTTATTTTTTGTTTGAAGATGAGCAGCGTCTTCCGACTAAAACGTGCACGGACTTTCGCCCTTAAATTTGTAGGTAGCTTCACTGCTTTACATTCTTGCTATTAGTGTTTACCAACTTTGTTTTTATCTGGGATCTAATCAGATCTTGGCCTTGGTTCGCACTTGGGCTGGCTGGCCTACATCCTTAAATAAACTCGCCTAGCTTCGACTCGAATTGCTTGGATGGTATTTCAGAAGTGGGAAATCCCTGGTTCGTCGTCAAGCTGTCTACCGAGATCGCTTGCTCAAAGCAAAACCGCCGAAATTATCGAATTTTTTTTTTTGTTCTTTGTAGAAAGAAAAAAAAAATATTTTCTTCACTGTTACGAGTGGCAATTAAAAAATAATAATTTATTAAAATTATTAGGACTAAGAAATTTTAATTAATAGGAAATGGTATTTGTTTTAAAAAAATATTATATTTGAAAACTGCGTCAGGTGTTGGTGTTGTATAAAATGTACTCGCAGTGAGAAACGTGATTTTGGTAGTGATTTATTTTATTATTTGTTATTGTGCGTAATCGTGATTATAACACTACAGGGGTCAATGAACACGAGTGATCCCTGATACGAAGTAGAAACGAACCATGGTTCTTGATACATTTTTTTTCCGGTTTCCACTGCTAATTGTTTTGCGTCAGTCAAACTTCTCAAAATTTCTACCTAGTAGGCCTTCATTGAAGTATCTTCATGAATGTCGAGAGAAAAAGAAAAGTGGTACAAAAAAGTTGCCGTGGTGTAGCGTAAACAGTTTACGTCCTTTGTTTCGTCTAAGCGATTTTAACCACTGGTTAAAGACGCATTATCACCGAGAGAAAATCTTACAAAAATACCATGTCACCATTTAGCGGCTGTACTATTGTTAACCTTTACAGCTTGCTTCCAGGTGCACGAGGTTGTACAAAATTTTTACTCAGTAATTAAGGAGGTCGTACTGGCTTGTTTGTTTCGTCAAAAGAAACAGTTGTGCATTCCTTTGCTTGATGCAAGCAAGTGCTAGATAGCGTTAGATGTTACCAGATTCTGCAGACTTTCAAACGGTAATAGTACCACTTTAAAGTGATATGGGCAGTGATATTGTTAGCATATTGTTTCTTCTATACGATTTGAACCAATGGTTAAGGATGCGTAATCACCGGGAGAAAATCGTGCGAAAATACCATGGTGCCATCTAGAGGCAGTGATACTGTTAAGCTTTACAGCTTGGTCCCAGGTGCACGAGGACATAACAAAATTGTCTCTCAATAATTAAAGTGGCACTAACACCAATTGAAAGTTGACAAAATCTGGCTACATCTAGCGCTATACAGTAGTATCTAGCTGTTGCTTGCACGAAGCGAAGGAATGCACAATGGCATTTCTTTTAACGAAATAAACAAGCTACGATACCCATAATTATTGAGTGAAAATTTGGTTTGTCTTCGTGCACCTGGGAGCAAGCAACAAAGGTTAACAATATCACTGCTGCTAGATGGCACCGTGGTAGTTTCGTTCACATTTCAATCGGTGATAGTGCCACTTTAAGGAGGCTTGTGACTTGTTTGTTTCGTTAAAAGAAATATCGCTGCACATTCCTTCGCTTGATGCAAGCAAGTGCTAGGCTATATAGTACTAGATAGCACTAGATGTTGCCAGAGTCTGCATACTTTCAATCGGTGGAAGTGCCACTTTAAAGACCAGGGATGTCCCTCATTGATCTGTAATTATTTAAACGATTTACTTTAAAAAAATCCAGTTAGATTGTTCTCTAACAATCACGGTGCAGTTTGCAGCAAGGAGCAAAGAAAAGTGTGCCTTCGGCCCTACTTCCCTGTCTTCAAAATTTCCACATGCAAAATTGAGTTTCCTGTTAACCGGATGTTAGTATGCTGAGGCTAGTTCGGTGTCTACATGGCATTTTGTTATGAATAAATCTGCTTGATCATGACAGGGAGGAATCGTCTGTAGCTAGAGGTGTACGCCGATAGACCATTCTTCGATGGCGGCAAAGATCAAATTTTTTCATGGCGGCAGTATCAAACGGTGTTCCCGTAAAGTATGTCATGAAATTTTTTTCTCTTCATTTGCTGTAACAGTATATCATCCCAATGTAGACATGATTGTCGTGATTCATTGTACACTGTGGCAGCTCACAACACTCCCCAAACTTCCATGCTGATTGGACTTCCCCTGAAATCTAATATGTAATACAGTTTTTTGAAGTTAACAAAATGAGATTGGGAGGAGAAAGGAAATTCACACCGTTGCCTTCGAGGGCAGAGAACCCCTGCAAGGGGAACCAAACGGTTTTACTGCTGCTGAAGCAAACAAATGTGGAGATTTCCATCGAATTTAGGGATCCTTAAGGCAATTTTTCGAAATACAGATTGTCGTCAGTTGTGTTAATTGAGACTTTACCAATATTGACTCAACTCTCCAGTGTTTTGATGGATATCGTATCTCTGGCAGGTGCTTGAAAGTATTCTGAATGATGCAGCTAGGTGGTGCCCTTGAGCATTATATCGTAGCCTTCATAGGGCAATTTGCACAAATAATTATACGTAGTGACCATGTATATGCCCTATGGCTACATTGTTTTCTAAAGGTGTATGTGTTGGGGTGATTAGTGCCAGGAGAGTGTTGGGGCGTGCCATTGGCCATTCTAATATTTTTGTCGCATCAAAAAACTCAACCCCCGATGCGATGAACTTTGGGGAATGGCAAGTGACCTTTACCTAACGTATAATAACACATAACAACAGACAAACCACAACAAGTAGAGCAACCAAAAATGGAAATGAACCAACCATTAGCCGACTAGAGACTATGTGTGGGACAGGTATGCACCTAGCCTATTTACAGTATTAAAGTTATCATCTGACATAAACAGCAGCAATGCCAGAATGAAAACGTGTAGCCCCATCTATTATCTGTTACAATGACCATTCCATACAAGACTCAAAGCCATGTGAGAAACAGATTGTGTTCGCCAACTTCTACAATCTGTGTGAAGGTCAGCAACGGGGAACAGAAACAATGGGCCTGTAACATGCACAGCAACCCGTCCTACACTTCGACTTCAACTACAGGTCATCCATGTTACAGTTGCTTCAGGAATTAAACAAGACGGAAAGCCAACGGCTCAAGAGTCAAATAAATACAAAGGCAAACCTATTTATGTTGCCTTTTGGACTAATATGTCGGACTGCCTGAATGGGGAATCGAACCCACGACCTCTGAAACCAAAGTCAAAAGAAAACGTCCAAAGACAGTATTTTTACACGTGCATATACTTTCCAGTCGCCACTGAAGGGATGCTTATTTGCCACGCTCCACTCCAAGTGAAACGAATGGAGCACTTAAACGTGAAATAATGATTAAACAAGACAGAAAGCCGACAGCTCAAGAGTCAAATAAATACAGATGCTAACCTATTTATATTGCCTTTATTTCCTTTATTGCCCCATTCCCTGCTCAGGCAGTCTGACATATAAGTCCAAAAAACAACGTAAATAGGTTTGCATCTGTATTTATTTGACTCTTAAGCCGTCGGCTTTCCGTCTTGTTTAATCATTATTTCACGTTTAAGTGTTCCATTCGTTTCACTTGGAGTATGGCGTGATTAATAAGTGATTAATAAGCATCCCTCCAGTGGCAGTTGGAAACTGTATGTTTATACGCGTGTATGCACGTGTTAAATGCTGCATATGGACGTTTTCTTTTGGCCGTGTCAGTATGGCTCAGCGGTAGGACCTCAGTCTTTGGTTTCAAAGGTAGTGGGTTTGAGACCGCTCAGGCAGTCTGACATATAAGTCCAAAAGGCAACGTAAATAGGTTTGCGTCTGTTTTTATGTATTTATTGCATCTGGAATAGTGGATAGTCTTGTCCATACAGCGTTTAGGCAAGCTGACTCCTTCCATGCTCCAGTGTTAATGGGAGGTGAGCCATCTACATACTCATTTGCTTGCAGCCACATCTTCACTTGGTAGTTAGAACGAGCGATGCGTAGTGCAGCTTGACACACGTTTGGCGATGATGCTTACGTGTTCATTTGATGTGAGACATGTCTCTTTGGAGAGCATACAACAAGAGTTTATGTAGTTTTTGATCACTACATTGGGGAGGATTCTATCAAAGCAGTAAGTAACAAGGACAAACTGATAGGGAAAAAAAATATATTCACAAAATTATTGATGGATAAGAGGTGCCACTTCCACAGGTTTGGAGCCAATTCATTGTTTTAGATAAGAATAAGGCTGATCGTGCTTGTTTCTTATCCAAATCATAATGAATAAAGGTAAAGAACAACCAGAACGACATGAATTGGCCACAGGAGGTAGCTTTGTTGATGTCACAAGCACAATGTCAATAAGGAGAGACGAAGTAAGGCTTCAAGGTAATCATGAAGAGAATGACACAAGGCTGATTCTGCATGTGTGTGAGGCAGTCAATGAAATATTAAAAAGAGTATTTGTAGAGGGATACATATGTTATGCTGTTACTCTTGCACTTTATATTCAGAATAGCAACCGAAGTATGGATGATTGCAGGAACAGTAAACCGACGTAAATGCTACACAATACATTCGATATCAGAAAGACTCTCACAGCCTGTGAAAGGATAACTTGCTCCGTTTTCACGCCCTAACCGGTTGTGGTATTACCTTTAACAGTCATGGAAAAAAAAAACCTGCTGGAATATTTTTAAGAAACAAATATTGGTCGTGATGGAGAAACAGGCACCAATTGAACAATTTGTTTGCCACCTTTATGGTGCACCAGAACAAACAAGCGACGACCATGCCAGGCTCCAATCTTCAGCAAGACCAAGAAAAGGATTGAATTCGCACCGCCCCACAGCCAAAGATGGAGTTACATATTGCTTTTACCAACTGCCAAGCGAAGATGTCTCGCCTCCCATCAACACCAGGGTTGTTAATCACGTTATAATCGCTTGATTAAAAAGTGAAATTCACCTTATTATAATAAAGGACCAGGTAAATACAAAACAGTTGTTGCAAGTACAACAGACGTTTCCATCCAGAAAAAAAGAAAAATGGAATAATTCAGTTCTTCCTTTACCGGCACAAAAATAGCAGTCAACGTCCCACACACACATCCAATGATGTGTTGTGAAAAGTGATTTGTATCAGAAGCTTTCCTTACCGCTGCCAGCAATCTACCTGTAGTATGTTTCTCTTAATTTGTCAATGACATCACGTGACATCGTTTGACGTCACCTGCATCTACACTAACTATAGCTAAGTAATATTACTGTAAGAATAGTTACTGCAAAGTGCATGTTAAGTACTGAAATTTACACTTTGTAATCATGTTTTTAATTCTTAGTACGTAATAGATGTATGGGTATTGACAATTTAGCAGTGGCAAGTAGGAAGCAAGAATCGTGGGAATGCTAGCAACTTTATGTCATAATAATTATTGTTGTACCTTATTGAAAACTGATTATATCAAAATAACCTGACCTAATTCGATATTTTAAAATAATCATGATTATTTCCAACCGTGATCGACGTAGCAGCATGAAAGAAGGAGTCAGGTTGCCTAAAAGATGTATGGACAAGACTACCTGTTATTCCTGCAGCAACTGTAGCGCTTGTGACCTGTGGCTACAAGACGTGAACGGCCTGTTGTACCAGCTAACCAGTTTTAGCTACTCCAGAAGCAGAACTTTCTGCAACTGTCTGCGACACCAACTGTCAGAAAATAAAATGTCTGCAGCTAATCTGTTTTTTTTTTCATATAGTTACCCAAATGTTTATTGGTTTTTATGGAATAACTTTTCAGTGCTTTATCCTATTGATCTGGCTACTGCATCAATGGAAAGGTCTCGTCGAGGGGATTAAAATGGTATATTGGAATGTCAAAATCGGTCAAAAATTGACAAAACGGCCGAAATTCGGCCAAAATTTGTCCATGGGGGCCTTCAACTGTTCGCGACAGATTCTGCTACGGGGTTAGCTACAAATGAACAATATTACTTTTGTGTATAATTATGCTGACAACATGCTCTTTATGGGTAATTACGTTGTACGTTTAGTGTAATATGAGACCTTCAGCATCAATTTTCGTCAATTATGTGTTTTACAAACACTTGACGAGTGTAGCCTGACTTCCAGTTTCAATGTATGCTCATCCACAAATGTTCATTAGGTACTTTTCTGATATTCGAAGAAGAAGTAGTAGAAGTAGAAGCAGTAGAAGTAGTAGGAGTAGAGTGTAGTATCTAGTATAAGTGTAAAATCGCTGGTTGTTTACTCTTCTACCAGATTTCAGAGTTAACTAACATAACCACTTCGCTAAATAGAAGTATGTGTGTATACATTTCACACTACAACTTGCAAACTCATTTAAATAAACAATCGTGGTTTACAGGTTTTTCTCAATTACATTACCTTCTTTAAATCACTATACCAACTTAAATGTTACTAGAGAGTTTCTTTAAAGTTTTGGGCAGTTTACCTCCTCAAACTGCGATTTGTGCCGCAGACAGCGAACGAATTATATGAAAAAGGTTTGAATCTGTAGCTTCCGATCTATTAGAGATGAATGAACACGGTTTACACCATTAGCTCCAACAAATTTCTTTCTTAAAAATGATAATATCACTTTAAGTAGCATAAAACCACTCCTTCTACCGTTGCAACCCGTTTTATTAATTTCAACCCATTTTTTGACCTTACTTGACCCTCGAAATGACCTTCAAATTCAAAATCAAGGGTGGCATCGGACCACATCTTTTCCATCATGCTATGAGTGATTGATCCAGCATGGGTGCCTGCAAATAAGTAATCGTTTTTGGTTAGAAACTATTGGTTATCGATTTTTAACCCACGGCTGCGATGATTTGGCTGGCGAGACCCGCAAATACTGCATGTCGAGCCGGCAAAATCATTGCAGCCATTGATTAAAAATCGATAACCAATCGGTTATAGCCAATAACTGATTTATATCACGGTTGGGACGTCCAGCTAATTCGTATTTAATTAAAATGTATTTGTGTTTTGTGAAAATTACTTCAAGAAAATTGATCAATCGGTATCTTGATACGAATGAAGGTTATACCATTTTAGTTTGTGGAGGGGGAAGTGTGTGATAGACAAGTTCTTTCGCTCAAACTTTGTGGAGGGAAGGGGGGGGAAGCGTAGGAGTTACAGTTTACGCATAGGTTTTTGCTTGGTTTACGCTGGAAGCTCGCTTGCATTTATCCAAGTGTTTATCGTGTTTGGAGTGAATAACTCGATATGTGACAGCAGGGATAACGTGATATTGCTGGGACAGTCTGGAAAGGTATGTAATTCATTTTGTGCGTTTGTAGTTTGAGAATTGTTTAAAAAATACGTTAATAGGGTATTGGTATGAATGAAGCTCATTCCATTTTAGTTTGTGGAGGAAGGGGGTGACGGAGTTAACGATGAGTGAATAAGCTTAGGTATGGGCCAGACATGTGAGAGTTTGCAGGGAGGATTTCATTCCTTTCGTTTTGTACGTTTTTATTGCGTTACGGTTTTTTTTCACGCTGTATTTGGTTTTTGGTGTGGGCGTTCCCGGTCGCGTGATCCGGAAGTGTCAAAAGTGTGGGTTATCGGCAAAAGTGTGGGGTAACTTGATAACTCACACTTTTTGCGATGACGCACACTTTCGGTATTGGTTAACGGGATTTAACCTATGGAAATTTAGCGTGGCGTTGAGTTAGCATGACGTCACAGCCGTGGTATAACAAAATATACCGTAAAAAAAATTCTTAAGCGCACTTTTTCATTTTAGTTGACTAGCCTACTATTGAGTCCAAGCATCCTACCTCCCATTTTTCGTGCGTAACTTTTAGTTAGGCATACTGTAGGTTTGGTTATTTGTAATGGGTTCAGTGCCTAAACCTCACCCGTTGTGGCACAATTGAACACACATTTCGTTGATATATGTGCGTTCATGCGCTAGAATTAAAGTTTATTAGTTTTATTAAAAGCGTTTGGTCTCCCCTCCCCCCCCCCCCCTACACACACAAAGCGATGATTTCATCCAAATTTAAACAAAATCTTCTCCCGCTCGAAATCCTGCTTGACATTTTCAGAATCCCTCCCAACCCCCCTGCAAACTAATGCGCGTATTCGGTATGTTTTCGTACACCATATGAGCATCAAGCATCCACCCACTATGTGACTTGACATTTTGTGTGATTCTTCAAGTGTAGAATGCGTGGGGTTAGATGAGTAGACGTACGCTTTTCAACGTTTGCTAAAGGACTATAAAAAAAAGTTCATGTCGTGAATCAAAATCGATGGAAACCTGTCGAATTTGGTCACCTGTGACGTATGGGTGAATGACACTTGATGTGTGTGAAAGACTTCTGTGAGGAAAGCAGTTCAGTGAAGGTGCATTAAATATCACATTATGCAAAACAAAATTTATGTAGTAGTATTTTTCGTGTCGGTTCCTTGAAATTTCGTTTTCATATTTGTATGTTTTGATCAGGGGTGGATCCACCATGGTATCGCACGGCCTACCCTCGCCCCCCCCTCCCTGCTTAAAGTACGAACATTTTTCATTAAGATTTGAACATCTTTGACATAATTTTGTTAAGGAAAAGGACAGGATGTGCGATGGTTTTCAATTATTACTAAAAAGCAGTGGGGGAGAAATTTGTAATTTTAGTATCTATACAAAAAAAAAACACAATATTAATGATGTGAATATTTTTTGGTACAGTACCCCTTTGCACAAATCTGGCTGATGTTCACGTTGCCTACTTGTAACGTAATCTAATATTTGGTACTAGCTGTTCCCGACGTAGCATACTGCACGGTTTGTTAATGCACTGTCACAACCTGCGGTGGCGCAGTGCAAGCTTTAAGCTTTAGCTTTGGATCTTGCATTGGTGAGTTTGCTGTTTGGCGTTTTCGGTAGATGTCGCCCCCAGCCAAGCACTCACCACACGCCCTCATGAAGGATTCGATGCTAACGAGAAAATACATTTGCTACAAGTAAAACTAGTAGGAATAGAGCCTGTAATTAGACATTTAAACAGGATTCGCCTTTCCTCGTACGTTGCCTTGGTTGTGGCGTTGTTGTTGTTTGGTATTGACGGTAGGTGGCACTACATGCTTCGTTCTGATTGGCTGTCTGAATGCCCTGCAGAATCAGCAAAATAAAATTTAAACAAACTAATATGTAGTATAATGACCACTTCAGCAACTTAAATGTAGCTTACCGGTAAAATACGTTACAAAATTTTAAACAGTGACTGACCCCGTGCAAAAATAGCTGTCAACTGATTGTGCGCCGTTGTATTGATTTTGGTTGCATTGTGCGTATTATTTTTTAATGGCAATTTGCTATAATCTCCCAACACAGTGATAGGACGCATTTAAACAACGACGCTTGTTTGCATTCTCACAGCTAGAATTTAGAATTTAATCACTATGGCAAAGGTGTCGTTGCCATGGTAAAATCGTTGCCTGTATTAGCTATATCCGATGTCTTGTGAGTAAATGCTTGCAGTCGTGCAATCCGTGACAATAATAAAAATAATTTTTCTGACGGAACAATTTTCCCAGTCGCTTCTGAACTCACTTTGTTTATTGACTGTTTTCGTTGCGAGCATAAAACTGCCACCATGTTGGAATTTCAGCTGATTTCGAGCTACTAGCTGCGAGAATGCAAAGGTGAGTATAAACGTGCCCTAAGCTGTCGTTTGGTTACGAAGTTTTTATTCGAGGTAACTCCAGCTTGTGTAAAAAAATTTAATAAGAAACGAAGAAAGTAGGAAAAGGCAAAGGTATCGTTATTAGAGCCAGCATTCTAATGTATGGTTTAAGGAAATTTCTGAGTCGTCCAATATGATTTAAATTTTGAGTAATTATTCTTGTATGGGAATGGCTGGCAGTTGGGGGCCCCTCGGCCTCAGGCCCCCTTGGAACTCTTAACCCATCAAATCATATCCCTACCCACGCTGTCAGGAATGGATAGAGAAAGTTGGAGCAGTTTCAATCTGATGCTATCAAACTTTTAATTTCCCATTACGTCATTGAAACTTGTTGATTCCAGTATGTGAACACGTAACACACACACACACCAAATTGTTGGAGGAGGACATCACTAACATATGTTATTTAAACAAAAAAAGCAGTATGAGAAAACAAGATTAAAATTCTAAAGTTAAGTGCTTTTTTTCTCCATGGGTACTTAACCCTTCCCACCACTTCCATTATTTTCCTTTACTTTTCAAGTACAACTCAGCAAGTTTAACATGTGGATGCTCCCTTAGCAGAACGTTCCTTTCGTAATTTGATTTCAAAATTCGTCCGTTTAGTATTCTGTTCACCACTCCCAGGATAAAATAGCGTTTGCAAACATCTTCAATTCTACGTTCTAGTTTTGACTGAATGTAGGCTAGTGAATTTGCAGTTTGTAAGTAAGCCAACAGTCAGTAAAAAAAGCATGCCCTTTTTAAAGCAAGTCGTGGCGTACTTGCCGTTTTAATACCTGTAGTCTAAGGAATGTTGTATTAATCTGAAAATATTACACATTAAAATGATAATCAAGCCCAAAGGCCTTCGCAAATGTAATTCAGTTTCAAAGCGAAAGTCTAACGGTAAGGCTTCGTGTGTAACATCTCTAATGCCACGGCTTTCTGTTATAATTTTAGAAAGACCGAGGTGGGAGTGATGGTTGGAAAGAATATTTTTAGAGGATAGTGACCAGCGTGTCGCTATAGTTGTGTAGCGTAGTTCAGGATGCTTAGCATGTACTTGGTTATTCCGAAGCTAACAGAAAAACAGACATGGTCGGTTTGCTTTCCAATCTCTAGTCTCGCTAAAATATCTAAATATATTCCGTGTTCCAAAATATCTTTTATTTTCCTTCTAACGGCCAAGTGATAATTTGTAGCGTATCTGTCGCGTCAATAAAAAAAAATCATAATTTGTAATGTAAATGTCACAATCTCTTTAGATTGGATGAAGTAGAACGACAGACAATTTAACAACATCTATTGCCAGAAAATTCGAATAAAATTTAAAAAAATCAAAAATACTTGTTTAAATTTCATATATCTTTCTATAAACAGGACGGAAAGCCGAGTGGGCTTGAAAAGTGATAAATAAATGCAAACTTATTTACGTTGCCTTTTGGACTTAAATGTTAGGCAATCTGAGCGGGAATTGAATCCACGACCTTTGAAACCAAAGGTCGAAGTACTGTTCTGCCATACGTATGGCTCAGTGGTGGAACTTCGGTCCCTTGTCTCAAAGGTCGTGGGTTCAATTCCCGCTCAGATTGCCTAACATTTAAGTCCAAAAGGCAACTTAAATAGGTTTCATCTTTATTTATTTATTTAAATTTCCCTAAACACTGGATCTGAATCTTGTTAGCTCCGTTTAGGAATGTAAAGAATTTAAATGCAGCAAGTGTCTGTTCGTGGTTGAATTTTCTCATTAAAAAGACATACTGTCTCCCGTGCATCCCATGCTTATATATCTTTAGCAATATGCACGTACATTTGAGGGAATGTAGCAAAAATAGGAAAGTAAAAGCTTTTGCAAAATTTACATACGTTTGGACTAATGTTGCAATGCTCAGTCGTTCAGGCATCAAGCATGTAGGCTGGTACCCTTAAAGGTGCTTGCTTTCATGTTGGGTGTCTTGTATGCCTCAATTTTAGAATAAGAATAAGAATTATTTGAATTCACGTGAGAAGTGAATTCAGGTCCAAGGAAGTGCTGTGCACCACTGATTTTTGCCCTGAAATTAAAAGAAACATAAAAATTTAGAAAGTCCAATTTGTTTAATCTTAGCCGGAACCTATCACAGAAGTAGCATTAACGAACTTTGCAGGCAATCTGTTCCTCCCTGCCCCCACACAATTAGCATAAAAAAAATTCCGGCAATGTAATCTAATCTAGTTTCAACGACTAACAACTTATAATTGTGGCCTCTTGTTATAGATGCTCTACAGAGCATGAAGAAGTTTAAGTCAAAATTAACTTGTTAAGAAGGATTAAAAAAGTTAACGATGAAATCGTCCTTGAGGCGGCGCAATTGAAGGAAATCCAGTTTGGCACGCAAGACTAGAGCCTGATAGGACAGTTCTGTAAAACGTCTTTGAACCCCTTCAAGATTAGTAATACCTTTAACCAAGTGGGGGGACCACACCTAGGTTGTATATTCCAGGTGGAGCCTGACCTTGTAAGTCTTGATTAAAATGTGAGGGTTACGGGGGAGGTGAAGCGGCACCATAGGTGAAATTTGTACATTACCTTTTGCTATAGTTGGTTTCATAGTGTTACTGTTTCGGAACACACATATTGTTTCAGTTCTCATCAAAAGAACAGAAATAAAACTGCAGATCAAATTTATGTAAATATTGCACAAGCTAGTTTATGCGTGTATGCCTTAGATACACGAAATAGTGAGGGGGTATGTCAGCTAACTGCATAATAGGCATTGTACATATGTATATGTCGTGACACCGGTACCAGTTATAAATTGTTCACGTTCATTCGGACGAGTAAGGCTCACAACAGCAAGCATGGTTTCACTTAACCTCTAAACGGTCTGTTGAGACATTGGACTGCCCAGTTTCGAGCAAATGAGCAAATTTTTCACGGATATGTGTTTCAAAGGTATGGTGTGACGTTTAGCTAACATACCAACTTATTTCAATTTAAAAAAAATTGTATTTGTAAATTTTATTTATATTTATTTGTATTGAATTTAAGAATATTTATATACGACAGGTGTAAATTCCTGAACGGAAACTTCCAGTGTAGAGCTAAGAGCTAAGGAAAGACGTTGTTTTTATCTGTCCCCGTTTTCAAATTTCGAGTTTAAGGTAAAGCCGTATTTTTTCTACTTTAACAGTTTAAATAAGATTATAGAGTATAAAATACGCTACTCACTTGTGTCGTAAGCTTTTAGGTGTATCAGTAGCCTATGGTGTGCGCGGCTTATCTTGAGTACCAGAAGTATTTTATGAGCGGCTACGTCTTCCTGGAGGGAGTGGCTTTAATCGACGGCCGCCATTGTTTTTGTAACCATTTTGGATATCAACAAGGCACTCTGCTACCAAAAACGTACAATCGATTATCCGTGTTAGTTCTGTAGCGAACTCAAGATAGGCCGCGCACACTTTAGTTTTCGTACCGTCGGGATAGAAGGTTACCGGTTTAGGCTTAGCTTGCGACATTTTTTTTCCGTGTTGGTACGAAAAATATCGCCCGTCGCAAATGTGTTTATTTACGCTGGTTTTGTAATGGGAGTGCGAGCGCAGGTTGAATTTGTGTTATGTAGTTATGAAAAGTCGGTCATTACGTCACGTTATGGAGTTGTAGCATGGTGGATTAAGGGTTGTGTAGACCCCATTAAAAGTGTTAGATTATTAAAAAAAAAGTGTGGGTTATCAAAATTAAATCCACGGTGACGCATGTGGGTTTTCAAATTAACACCGTATAACGACTACTTTTAGCATGGGAATGTGTTAGTGAGACGTCACCACCGTACATCATTTATAAACTTAGGCTATATATTTTTATTTATTTATTGCTTTATACACATTTTAATAAGTGGTTTTTCTGGGTTCTAGGTTCCCTTAATTTGTTGTGAAGTGTACAAGTGGTTTTTTTCCCCCACTGTCTTTTGATGTTTTCCTCCACGATTTGAAGCAATTTTTTTTTTAGTCCTTTATTTTCCGACTGATGCTATCCCATAAATAAATAATACAGCATGTCCGTTGAACTTGCAAAACGTGCCACACCATTTACTCTTTTCTACGTTGACGATAATATTATAGCTTTGGCTTTTGCTAGTATTGCAGTCAGGCGTGAAGCATGTGGAGTGTGAGCTGCAGCAATCACTGACATTTCAAAGGCAATTATGTAATAACAGACCTTTAAACGAACTTGAAGGACATTTATTACTCGCTGTAGAATCACAAGTTAAATACCATTTAGTTCAAGTGTTTCAAATTACGTCTCATTCTTTTGTTCGTTAGACGCGAAAGGGGTTGTTAAACTTTAAGTTTTTACAGAAATGTACTGTTTGCTCGTTTTGTATAGGCTTGATTTACTAGAATTATAAGCCAACAATTTTCTGTAGACTTATTACATGGGTAAAGCCTGTTAAAATAACTTGTAAAAAAATGCTTTCTTAATGTTTTTGACATGTGCTCAACATGGGTTAGCTAGTTTCAGGTTAATTCCACTTGGTTCTCAACTGGTTGGGTCGAATAGTATGTTGAGGGACAGTGCAAGACTCACTGAACTCACGGTTAATTAAATTATACTGGCAATTAAAAGGACATACCTTCTCACTAATTTCGAGTATCCTGCTAGAAGTAACTTTTGCGATATTTACATAGGTTAATAAACAGTAAATCACAATGTTACGGAAATGGAAATTAGCAGTAAATATTAGCACGTGAAATCTTTCGTCATAATTGCTGCTCACTTGTCATTCGTAGCAGTTCACAATGTTGGCTCCATTGTATTTCTTCGCTTAATACTCATATTTACAGCTGATTTCTGTTTCCGTAACCTCTTTATAGCCTAATGTTTGTTCTTCAGGGATGGAGGTCTCGTGTTCAAACACGCGCTGGCGGCAGTTTGTTACAAACTAACGTTTTAATTCAGATACCAATTTATCAGCTATTGTGATAATCTCGAGTTAGCATAGTGGTCTAGTGGATTGGCAGCGGGTCTCTTCGTTTAATATAAATCAGAAGTTTAAGGTATTATTGACGCAGACAGAATACAAGTTACTTTCTCTCTTATGTTTGTGGCCTTCAGGTTGAACAGCTTATAAGCTCGGGTGTAGCCTGTGGCCAGGGTCCACTCTGGTAGCGCAGTTGGTAGTATGCGGGATGTTAGTAAACGAGATGTTCTGGGTTGAGGCCCGGTCGGGGTAGTCGGGGTAGTTGTCTTTTCTTTCTTGTTGAGATTAGTGCATGTGGCATTTTCACAAGGCTAGTCTGTAATGAGGAATTGTACAAATTCAACCGTTACCTTGATTGATTTTTTCAAACTCGTTGTTTTCTGCACTATGGGGCAACATTGTCACTCAGCTCTCTCCAGCCGTATGCGAACTTTTAGGGCAAACACCTTCTCACTGTATTCGAGCATCCTGCACGAAATAGCATTTGCAATATTTACATCGGTTAGAATGAATGTTGCAAAATCGAAAAATAGGAAAATGAATGCCTTTTGCTAGTCACACAACTCTGAAGTAATGTTGCAAAACTGATCCAACCGGGAGGAATGTACCTTTAACTGCAGCAATTTGTTTTTACAACATTCCTTGCTGTCACATTTGTGAAGTTGTTCATTTAAAGGTGATGCCTCCATATGTTGGCTTTCGTGTATACTCAGTTTTACAACATTACTTCAAACGCATGTAATCGCAAACGCCTTTTATTTTCCTGTTTTTTCCCCACTTACGAGGGTTTTGCTACATTCACTCAAAAGTATGTAAATTTGCAAATGCTATTTACACACAGGATGCACGAAAATAGAGAGATAGCATGTCTCTTTAATGGTCGAAGACCAATGATGTAACAATTGAGCCAACACACCAACCGTTAATACAATGCCTTCAGTAGTCAAGGGGCTTTGGTTTAAGAGCAACATACACCTGCGTACAGTTGTTGTGCACTTCACGTGTCGCGGTGGCGTAGCCAGGAAATATTGCCAGCGGGGGCGTCCAAACATAGCCAGTTGAGCAGTCTTGGGGAGTGCTGTCGCTCCCCCAGTGGGAAGCTGAAGCATTACGATATGCCGTATCCGGCTTCTGGAATGTAATTTTTCACTTTGGAATTCGAACTCAAGGAATTTATTGAGTTGTATTATTAGGTTTATTAAGTTGTAAAAACGTATGATTTCAGCTGAACCCTTTGGTATATGCTAGTAAGGTATACTAAGTAAAGTATACATGCTAGTAAGGTATATAAGAATTTATAGTTTGGTACATCTTTTACTCATAAGTTCAGCCAATACGTTATTTAGTTAAGCATTTCCATGGCTTTTCTTTAAATAAACCAATACGAAGTCTCAACCTCCTCGAAGTCTCAACCTCCTCGATTTGTTTTTCTGTTTACATGAGCGTGCAGACGTTGATTCTTTTTTTTTCTTTTGGTTAATGATGAGGTTTTTAAGGATTTCTTTGCAGCTGCAACTGTAGTTGTCTGCAGCAATAAATGATGCTGCGCCGCAGTGAAGAAGAAAATTAATTAAGAGGTCAAAAAAGAAAAACAATTATTGAATCGCCAAGCGCTACACTAGCAATACTGTTTTGTGGGCTGATGAGGGTAGGTGCTTACGTTGTTGATACTGTGATTGCGAGTTGCGTATTTTCTATTTCGAGATGTGTTCTAGTGAGCCCAAAGAGTTGGTGGAGTTGGCATTAGGACAACTATCTGGAATTTGGCATTGTACCCGTTCAAATTACGAGTTAGTATTATTAGTATACATAAGCAGTATGTCTTTTTATTGGCACTCTGCCATTGGATTGTGAATGCATTCATTGCAAGACAGCGAGTAGTTTCACCTGTTCTTCTCTTCAAGAAAATCAGGATTGGCATGTGGCTTTGTACCAATAATGCTTTATCACTCGTTATCTTTTAAACAAACTGAGTTGCAATCCAAGGATGTTCCGTTCGAAGTCGAACTAGTAATAACTGAGAACTGTTTAACGTGTGGGGTGGTGGTGGTTGAGCAGCGGCAGATCTCAGCCCAACTCTCTGAAGATGTTAATTCGCATTGTGAAATTAATTGACGTACGTGCATTATTTTATTCTTTGAATTAACATCTGCGTTTAATCAAATTGAAAGAAGTTATAGAAAAACAAGACTTGGAAATAAATACAAATATTAAATCCAAAAAATGGGTCGACGTGTAGGTTGACTCCAACCAGAAGAAGTTAAAAAAATCCGGGTTGGCATCTTCTTAAATGTGACAAACGTGAAAAGTGCCAGCGTAGACACACCAAATTGTGTCCAGCTGTCTGAAGGCTTACTTACTCCGATCATCTTCAGAGTCTCATCTACCTTCTATACAAGAGAGATTTGATAGGGGAGACGCTATTCTTACCTACCAGCAGCTTCTTAATGGTCTTTTCAATATTGATTATTCCAATTTTTTTCTTCTCAGACCAAACTGTACTCGAGGAAATCATTTCAAATCGCTGGGAAAATTATCCCGGCTCAATATTAGACAACACTTTTATTGCGAACGAGTGGTCAACCCATGGAATTCTCTACCGGTTCCTGTTGTTTCAGCACCCAACCTGTCATGCTTTAAGGCCCGCCTTAATGCATGAAGGGCTAATCGCATCGGGTTCTTTTCTGGGGAATGGTTGCGGGGATGTCTTTAGCCTTTGCTCGATACTGTCTTCTTCGTTATCTTATCTTGATTCCATTTCCTGTCCCAGAATTGTCTAGAAAGTTCTAGTTCAGGAAGTTTCCATTTACATAGGAGCAGCGTCACAGTCAACTTCCTTTTGGGCATAAACACAAGATCAACTGATCCTGAAGTGACAGCGTATACTACAGGTCGCACAACAAAATGATGAGTTCAAAATTGAACACGAACGCTACCACACGAGGAGATCCTGACAAGGACCGTGCGAATAAGGATAGTATAAGACACTGCCAGGCTCTTTCAGGAGCAGTGGGGTCTATTCTGGATCTCTCGAGCTCGACCCATAGTATACCATGATCCGCGATTTTCCTATCAGAATACCCACAATTGGCCATCTCATCCATCCCCTTACTATACTTTTTTTTCGTCCCTAAATGTCCAAAATTGCATCTGCACGAGAATTAATTCGCTTTGACAACATAAAGCTCCAGGCAAGCAATAAAAGAATGAATGAATGAATAGAAAGGGTTTGCCACTGTTAAGGACTGAGCCCTTGATGCAAAGAAGACATTCCCATCTTTCAAATGACCCTTATTAATTGGAGTCATCCGTCTAAATTAGAAAGCCCCTAGAACTGGATGCACACTGTTAGCAGTTAATAGTGCAAAAGCATGTCAGTTCCGGCAACAAGCTGCATATTGCATATGGAAGCTGTACGAAATCCGTGATGACGTCATCAAAATGGCCACCGTGCGATGGACTAAATGTCTATTATCTCCGTAACTAATCGTTCAATCCTGACGTGCGACCTATTGTTGAAGAGATAATTTAATTTGCTAAATGAAATGCTTGAACAATGTATGCCATAAATCTATTAGTTTTGGTTAAATTTGAAGAAAAACATAACACTATGACTGCTGTGTGATATACTAATTCTCAATTATCTCCGGAACTAATCTATCAATCTTTTCGTGCGGTAATTTACTTTACTAAAAGAAATACCAGAATAATGTATGCCGCAGATCTGTTAGTTTCTGCGTAATTTGAAGGAAAACACGTTATATCGTCCTCAAAATGGCAACCATGCGATATACTAACTCGCGTGAATATACTAAATAATCAACGATGCCGACTGACTCCTCGGTATATCACACAAGCATTTCCAAGTTTTATCCGAATCTTCTCTTATACTCGTCCAGGGTTTGGAAAAAAAAACGTAACCCACGTGGGTTGTGTTTTATTGTTGTTTTTTTCCGATTTTATCGGGTTTTCCAGGTTTTATTAGACTTTATCGAGTTTTATGAAGCCTAAGTTCTTCTATTTTAGTTCACGACGGGTAGAGTACTAGTGGTTGTTAGGTGAAAGGTACATGCATCCATGTTGGCTTTCCTGTATGACTCGTGTTTGCGACATCAGTTCAAACGTAAGTAAATATTGCCATTTCCAACATATTCATTTTCTTATTTTTTCCTTTGTGCGAGTAGATTTTGCGACGTGAACTCCTTTAAACTGTGTAAATGTAGCAAATGCTATTCTCAACGGGTCGTATGACATACCGGAAGGACTTATGTCCCTTTAAAGTACTGTATACAGAAAAGGTTCCGTGGCGTCCCAGTGACCAGCCCAAAGTTTCCCAATATCGTCCCAGATAAATAGTTACCTATTTTAACATGCAATTTTTCCTTTACTGTGCCTCTGGTCCCTTAACTGTCTCGGTAACCACGTTACCATATTATGGAAGATTTTCCATATACGTAAGGTACTAACAGAATAATGCCATCACCATTCTAATGCACCACTGTTTAACAAAAACCTTTCTTTACAAACATGAAGCAGCTTGAAAATAATTAATAATTATGACAAAAGGTAATATTAGTTTTTTACATAGGATAACTGTTGCTTCCATTTAGGATCTAGCCACAGACCAGATGACTTTTAATACAGATAGGAAAAAAATAGGTAAAATAGGTGAAAAACTCACTAGTTTGGGGGTATGGGTTTTTTTTCGGGCAAACCGCGTGCTTGTCAAGTTGTCAGTCATTACTTTTACTTGACAACTTCAAAGTGCTGAAACCCCTGTTGGTGTTGTCTCTTCAACCTGGTGTCACTGTTTCAAAGCGGCTTCGTTGGGTGGGTTGGCCTGTGGATGTGTCTCGTCATTACTCATGTAAACACATGGCAGTACATTGAGCGGTTGGTATATGCCAAACAAGGATGGCAGACATGCTCCCTAGTAATGGCAAGAATGGCATTCGGCTTGTTGCCGCACTAGCCGGGAAGAGGTAGTGTTAGCCTGTTTGTGTATTGGTCACACCAACTTACTCATTACTTCCTTTTGATGGGTGGTGGGTTTATCCCTCCTGAATGTCATGGTGTCGCCGGCCACTCACAGTCTTGTCGATTGTCACCATGTTGATGGTGTTCGTCGCCGTTTCCTTCCGCGGGACAATTAGTTCATGGTTCTGTCTTCGGGCCAGGGTTTTTTTATTTTTATTTTTGCAGGAGGTCCAGATTTACGATAGGATCTAGATTTGGGGTTTGGTTAACATCTCTGTAATGTGTGGCGTAATGGCAACCCGGCCCATTGCACTGTGACTGAGGTTGGCGCTAATGACCTAGCTGTCGATGCGCCATTGAACCTCAGCCCCCCCCCCCCTTCCCGTAATTTGGCTTTCTGCCTTTCCAAGTTTTTAAGCAAATAATTTCGAAAATTATCGTACATGACTAGGCAAACCACAGACTCACTTACGTTTAGTTACAAGCATTTAAACTAACCAATTTTTTTTTTTGGCATAACGGTTAAAGTGATAGGACACATCAATTATACGCGAATTCATGATTGGGGTGCGCTGGTTCCGTAGAACCCCCATATGAACATGTTAGGGGCCAAAATTTTCGTTCGCAGATAGCGTCTGGAGGGCGGCAACAGTTCTACACGCGATGTTTTGTGTCCTCCATGGCTTAAGGCGCTATGGAACCATACACAATGTGACGTCACACAAGAGGGATGGATTCACGCAGTAACAGTTTCGGGGAAGCGGGGGTCACTATGTTTGTGAAGCCACACATATTTTGGGACATAGTCATCAGAAATTTGCATAAATTCGAGATAATTCGTGAATGTCACGAAATAATCGCCAGATTTTCCCAAATTATTACCTCCTTCATCGGTAGCGAAAGAAGAGAGGGTTTGGCACTTGTGACATCATTCTGTATGGAAGGAAGAGGAGAATTATTGCAAAGGTTGTGCTAAAATGACGGGGGAAGGGAGCCAAAGTATGGCCACATTTGCGTGACGTCATTTGCATATGGCCTCTTGTACTTTGCATACGCACATGACTGTGGCGCCATCCAGTAGGATATAAATGAACTACTGATCTGGCTCCTCAACAAGCGCCGCAAATTACGAGAGACAATAACTCATGCCAATCTATATACACTCATGACGAAAGGTAGAACAAGAAGAAGGGGGCTGGCGTGAATCGTATTCCATAATTGGAGGCACGGGCTCCCGTCTTACAAGGAACAATTTGCCATACTTTAGACATGCCCCGACAAATGTCAACTGGTAACCTTCAGGAAATCATTTACGTCCATAATGGATAGAACCTTTCCTCAGCCATATTTAGGCTGCTTGATACGGAAATTCCTCGTCATAAAACAAAAGGAAAAAACTTCCCTGTCTCATTTCTTCTTTGATTTTATGGATTACTCATTTGCTGATTTGCAGTTTTGGTGATACTGTAGGAAGCTGTATACAGATGCCAGTAGGAAGCAGATAATCTAACAGTCGTAATACACTGAGTGCTTCTATGAAATCAAAAATTATAGATTTCATAAAAGCACGAGTGGTATTCGGTGTGAGAATTTTGGTTTTCTTACCACAAAACGATTCTTACTAGATTCTACATCAGATTTTACTTACGAAGTATTAACAGTTGATGTTGAACATCAAATTTTGAGTGTACTAGCCCCCATCGATTTTTTTCGACGTCTTCAATGTTTACGTTTGTACAATATTTCGAATGTATGATGTTTTCATGTATTTGGCGTAGCAGTGCTAGCCCTCATCGCATCCACACTGCAATTTTCGTTTGCTTTGGCGTTAGTATTTCGTATCAAGTAGGATTAAACCTTATTTTTATGCCGCTGATTCACCAAGACCCTGACGAGAACCATCTCGTGGTTTCGTAAAAGTCCGACATTGGCCCAATATAAGAATAAGTACTCCGAATCCTGACAAGCAGCTATGTGTTTCCCAAAGAGTCATACGATTGACGAATGTGACGTCATTTTCCTAATATGGGCATAACTCAATGCAATCACATAGCTTGCTCTAAGTGAGGCATGCGGTCAAGAGCTGTGTTGTTTGTCGGTGACCAATTAGTGACGAGTAAATCTTCGATCTGTATAATTACTGAAGCAGACAGGCACGGTGTGGTCTTTTTAGTGTAAGTTGTTGTCTTTCAGTCTAAGTTGAGCAACTGGTCGTTTTGCAGAACGAAAACAAAAATTCTCATGCTGGTTGAATAAGAGCAATAGTTAGTCATCTGCCATTTCGCCATTCAAAGTAGTGATTTCAAAGCAAAAAATAACTGCTACCAACTTTCTCTTTACAAATGAGTGAGTTAGTGATCACACAAGACGGCATGAGAGCAGCCTCTAACCTAAAAACACTGAAATTTAACTAAAGTGAGGTATTGCGAAATGATGAGAAAATAAACAGTACAATTTTTAGAATTGAAAAACCATAATTTGGTAACTTTTTTAAGTTTTTGAACTACTGACTTAGAACTAAAATAAAAGAAATTTTTTTTTTTAGAACTAAAATGACTAGCTGGTAACTCGTCTATGGGCAGCAATCCGTCTACTCCTTTACTTGGATTGCAGAAGATGCCACTAGCAAGCTATTTCTCAGGTGGCTTTGAGGAAGTGGGCAGTGCTCATCATAACAGTTGGTGCCACACAGTCTGATTCTCAGCGTTTCGAATGATGATACCTCTCACTCTTACG
>JAHWFP010129473.1:0-18645 GCA_023313725.1 Lithobius niger
ATGTATGAGTGCTGCACATGCATATTGGAACTACGGTTGGTGTGACATTAATTGCTGTGTCAAACTGTTAGGTACCTTTTTCATATAAAAGTCAAGGGAAGAATGAGTTGTTAAACTTTCTTGTAGACATTTTTAAGAGGTTAAGTTGTGCATGGATTTATTCTAACAAATTATTTATTATTTGGTAAAGTTACATTAATTATGGAATAATTATTTGCAGCATTATTTAAAAGCCAAGCAGTATGACAATGCTATAGCAGATGATTTGTGGGAACATCTAACACAGGTAATGTAAAGCCAAGCAGTATGACAATGCTAAATATAGCAGATGATTTGTGGGAACATCTAACACAGGTAATGTATCTCTGTGTTGGTACTTAAAACTAGTCGTTAGTAGTACTGCAAAATTAGAACTGCATGCACCACTCAAAAGTTTCTGAGAGTTTCATTCTGGGCTATTTGTTTCAAATAATTCAGTTGAGATTGGGAAATTTTAAATGTGCTCTAACATGGTTAAGTGCTTTGTGCACAGATTAATAAAAAAACGTGAAACAATTCAATCTGGTAATTAAGCAGTTATTTTTATAAACTCGAGGTAGTAAAACTTGTTTCAGCGTCACTGCTTGTATATTGTTTTCAGTGACAAAAACCTAAGTATTTATTTCTTCTAGTTATGTGCTGATTAACACCATGAACTCCATCCTTACTAGAAACATATGCGCATGCTAGAATGCTGTGAATTAAGTCCAGCGGGAAAAAATCCGACCTATGACGGTTTCTCGAGGGAACCCAAGCATTGCATAGGCAAGTGGTTTAGGGTGTTGGACTGCCAACCCAGTATGACGCGTCGATTCGTGTACATATGGCAGATTACATAATACACGTTCGGAAGGGTAAAGGTTAATATAGGTGTTGCAGAACAATACATTCACTTTGTAGAAGCTTTTTAATGTTTTGGTTAACCCCCCCCCCCCAATACAAATGAGGGACAAATGCCTACGCAGGATGGCTAAGGTTCGTGACATTCCACAAGAACTTTAAGACAGCGACAACCCAAGTACCAGTAAGGACTGACAGCCAAGTCGAGTGGTTAGGGGCTTGACCTTTCAGCTAGGCGGATATGAGATTGAAACGTGAACTATTCTCACGTAAATAAGATTAACGACTCCTTGTTACAGTGTGTATTCTGGAATGAAAGGAGTTGGGGAGTTGCCCATAACAAAATTGCATTCTTGGTATCTGTAAATGTTAGCTATTGGAAGATGCCAAGATTGCAATTTTGTTATGGGCAACAATACTAAAAATGTTTTGCTTAATGAACTGTTAATTTTGGAACAATAGGCAGCTAAGGATCACGGCTCAACGAACATTAATGTCAAGACCATTATGGATTTGTGGACGAAACAGACGGGCTACCCAGTTGTGAAGGTTACTCGTGACTATGCTGCACAATCCGCCAAATTCACGCCAACACTATTCTTGATGAATCCAGAAAGTCACGATACGGCTGCAAAGTAAGATTGCGAGCATTAAAACTTTTAGTTATTTTGAGTGTTTTTATTCACCCTAAAATAAAAATGCATCACAGCGAAAAGGTCACGAAGAAATTGTTGAAAAATATTTTTGATTTTTCAGGCAGTCTAAGTGGGAAATACCTATAACTTTCGCGGCTCAGTCAACAGCTGATTTTACCAAGACTCGCCCAGATTGGTGGATACATGAAAATGATGGTAAGCAGATGACTATGGGGCAAAGTGGCCTGATGGTGAGTACTTAGGTGCTGTAGATCCGGAGTTTCAAGCCTAATTTCAGCCACCTAAAGCCATTCTGGTAGAGAAGAGCTGTGTGATGCCTCGCGCTCATGTCGACTGTCGTGTATAAAAGATCCAAGGAATTTGTAATCGAAATTACCTAGCAAAATTGTTCCATTTTCCTTTTGGTACCATGCTGCGGCTGAAAACGTATTAATCCTCCAAAGTGTATAACTAGATGTAAAGTTCATATCGTAATAACTGAATGTTATCTGTAAATAACATACGTAATATTACTTAATCTTATACAAAAAAAAGTTCCATTGCTGCCTGGAGTAGAAAACATTATGTTGCCAAGTTTTTTTGTTTTGTTTTGCATACAACGTCAGATTTCTATTGCGACGAAAATTTACATTACCTGTAAATTTAGCATTTTTATTCTCAAATGCTTTTTCCCTCTAGAGATTAAAAGAATAATAGCCAAACCCCAGCTTGCCCAGAAGTGCGGTCCTGCACTTCTCTCCTAGAGTACGTAAATGCCAAACGCACGTTCCTGACATCTTTCATTCTCTAGCACTCGCCTTGTTCAGACGTGCACTCCGTCTCTCTGGTGTTCACAGTGTGAACTATGCATTGCGACAGACGACTGATAGATTTCGTGGCCCAGTCCCAGACGTTCAAGCTGCAGTATTCACGTCAATGTCGTGGACAAGCCTCCTCTTCGGACATATGTTCCCACCGTTCAAGCTTTTGTTACAAATTCTGCAGAAAATAGAAACAACACCGAGCCTATTCATCCTAATAGCCCCAAACTGGCCAGTGGCACCACGGTTTCTTCAATTCCTTCAACTCTTGATAGAAAACCCAAGGAGTCTGCCAGAAACTCAAGACCTTCTACCCCAAAGAAGAGAAAGCCTACTCCACCCAAATGTCAGCGCTTTAAAACTACACAGGTGGCTACTATCGGCAGGCTTCTCAAAGAGACAGAAATACTTGAAGAACGAGCCATGAGAATTGCAAGCAAAGCAATATAAGACATTTAATGATCTCTTTAACTTAGGTTTAGAAGTATCCACCATCTTAGTACACCGCTCCGCTCTGAACTTCGTGTTTAAAGCAGCCGGGAGTTCTATACTAATCGATTTTGGAAAACAATTCTTGACCACTATTGTGTGCACCCAAATTTACTACAACCCACTAAATGGCCGATGAATAATTATTGATGTGTGTACAACATTATTGCACTCTACCATAATGGCCGATTTCCGCTTTCACAAACTGCGTTTTAATGTGCGAACTGCATTTCCAATAACTGGTAAACTGCAGTTTTACTCAGAAATTGCAGTTCCAATCCACAAACAACAGAATTTTAAAATTGATTTAAATATTTTTAATGCTAATAATTACAAATTTGATTTGATTTGAAATTGATTTGTTTAGGTAAGGACAGGCATTGTTTACGTTGCTAATAAATAATACCGAGTCAGATACCAGGATGTCAATCATTCGGCATTAGCCACCAAAACCCTAGGCTGGACAAAAACAGAACTTTATAGTGTGTAACACTTCATAAATTATGGTTAATTTTTAATTATATTAATAAACAAAAAAGGAAAGTTAAATGTTTAGAGTAAGGGTCTAAAAGTCAAAACCTAGAAGGAACACGGACAAGCTTTGACAGTCAGGGTCTAGGTGTACAGTTTTGTCAGTAGAGGCTGGTAAGCATTAGACCCTTACTACCCGGAGGTTAGCTTAGTTCTAGTCTGTTGGATAGACCGTGTGTCTGAACGGTTGTAGCAGGTTTTCTTTGTTCTTACAATATTGTCATGGAAATTTAAGAGCACAATTTTCTTGTGACGATTCGGCATTTTATCTTTTGCTGCTTTAGATTTTTTTATTATATTTCGTAGATTTACGCAGAGGATAACCAAATATACTGCTGCGACTATGCTGTCTTGTTACTAAATCGAAAAATAATTTTCAACATAACGGAAAGCAGGAAACGTATACCATACTACAACTGGATCATTACATGGCTTTTTATAGGAGGATTTACAGTTTTTTGCCAAAATATATTTATTGCTGACCACCGGGTAGTAAGGGTCTAATGCTTACCAGCCTCTACTGACAAAATTGTACACCTAGACCCTGACTGTCAGAGCTTGTCCGTGTTCCTTCTAGGTTTTGACTTTTAGACCCTTACTCTAAACATTTAACGTTCCGTTTTTGTTTATTAATTCGTGTTACTTTTAGAATTGCAGCTAAACTGTAAAACAGTGCAGTTGACGGTCAAAGTTGATAGTTTAACACAGAGACCCTAGGCTGACCCTTACTAACACTGGCTATCAGCAGTGTTAATAATAAAAACAATTTTTTTAATCTACAGTCTACGTCTTGCAGCTGGCTTTTGCTAATTGGCATTGTTGCATAATAACAATGTTTAAAACAATGTAAAACAATCAATCTGGTCTTTTAGAGCTCCATAACCCCTGAACAACTTGACCAATTAGAAAATGCCTTATGGAAAGGGTACATCTACAGAGTAATACCTGTAAAATGAGCTAAGAACCGGCTTTATAGGACAAATGGTTTGACCTGTAGAGAGGACAGACGAAAGTATCCCCAGAACAACAACAACATCATCATCATCATCATCATCAAGAAGAAGCAGAACAAGAAGTTGTCTATTTGGCCCCTCTCTTTATCTCGGGTTTGGCTCGACCGAATTTCACAGTTTTTGGACTGCAGACAGGTTATGACTAGTGAAGGCTAGATTCCAAATTTGGTTTAAAGATGTTTACTTTTAACGGAAGCTCTCAAAGTTGAGAGTTTAACACAGCGATCCTAGGTCGACCCTTAGCCAGTGTTAATGTAATGGAGTCCTCAAAGTGTAAAACAAAAGAGGCCAATTTGATTGTTTAAAGTAGAGTCCGCCATTGTTTTCTTTAGCTATAATAATTAAAATACAAATCCTAATCCCATAGTTTAGTTTAGTTTATTCTACAAGAGCCTTGGTCGTACACCACACGTCCTAGAGCAATACACTACAGATCAATATATAAAAAAAAACACCAGATAACAATATAACACAATAGGACACTATGTGAAAGCACGGCAAGACAAAGTCTCCTCTATCCCACACCGTCTTCTCCATTTCTCCGCCCACAGAAATCTCCTTGCGTACTTAAGACCATCCTCACCAGCAGCGATGAGGTCACGTACCAGCTCTACAGGGGCACCCCACAAAACCTGGAATAACCCGTGACTGCCCACAGCCTCCTCACAGCGACTCGGCCGCCAGACAAGGACAGAAGGCCCATACTTATTAACTGTAAAAAATAAGTGTAAAAAATAAGTGTAAAATAATAGGTTATCGCCTGATTCCCGAGTGCTGAGAACTAACAATGTCGAGGGCCGCAGGCGGTATTATTTATCTACCAACGTCCGCATCTTTGCCCGACAATGAAGAAGCACGCGACTCCAATACTGATGTAGTGCACGGCGTAGTCCAACAATGCAAGGCGGAAAGGGAAAATAACGTTTACTTTTGCGTATAGTGTTCTATTATGGCTTCGGATTTGGTATTTAAGGATTTGTTTGATTTGTCGATTGAGGGAGATAATTTGAAAGCGATTACGTGATATAATGTTGGAGATGGTTGTGTCGGAAGTCGGTGCGCAAGACCGCCTCTACATTGGGGCTAACCCCTCCCCCTTTGCCCTTTTTCTTTGCCTTCTTGCCGTTTTAGTAGACAGAATCATGAAGAAAATCTATTTTAAAAAATCAAAAACGTTTAAACAAAGGCTTTTTCAATGATCTGCAACACCGATGAGGCCAAAATAAGGCATGTCCCAAAAAAAATTCCTCAGAAAAATCCCCCGTCCTTTTTTTGTTTGTTTGCTGTTCAGCGGGCATCCTTGTCGGTGCTTCCGACATTTTATATGGAAACTAACCATCTCCACAATTAAATAAAAATGTACCACCGAAACTACATATTTTAAAAAGAGTTTTAAAGGAGCAACTTTAAGTTTTCACAATGGGTGTCATATTGTAATGAATTTTAAGGCTTGATATGTTACCGATATTGCCGTGTTCAGTATTTACTATGGTGAAAAATAACTTGCCGTTTAGAAAGTACATTAAATTGACATTAAATGGGACGTGTAACACAGGTTTCGTCAAAAATAATAAAAGCGTGCTGAGAACAGCACCGGTGCAGAGAAACCTTCGTTCATTGTTGTATCCTGCATCGGTGTATTGTAAACGAGTGCTGAGAATTAAGTTATCAGCACCGCGTGCTGTAGTTCTCAGCCCTCGTTCATTGTTATGTTCCTGGATCCTTGTATCCTTACGAGAAAGCTGAGATGCGGATATCGGTAAATAAAAGGTTGATTCAGTCATGTCAGTAAGTGACCCGTAATGAGTAGCTTGGTTAGAAAAGGTAAGAGTACTAGCTAGTCCAAACGTGGACCAAATCAAATTAGTAGGAAATGGGAGTTCTGAACTCGGAAAGACGCGTTACATTTTAACTATCGTTTCGTAAACTGTATTTTTTCACATGCTGCAGTTTCATAGGGTACAGTTTTTATGGAAGACAAACTCATTTCTCAATTACTGCAGTTTTGGAATATTCGCAGTTTCATTGATAAACTGCAGCAATTAGAACTGCTATTTTTTTTAGTCCAATACTGCAGTTTTTTTTGTAAGGGTAAACAAGAAAAAAATAGCATATTGACCAGCATTCTGTTAATTATGCTGTGTATTGTAACCAGGAATTTAATCCAAAAACAAACGTGGAAGAATTTTCTAGAAGGTATAAAACCGGTATTTATGGAGTTTAACCACGCAAATCACTGAATTTTGGTACTTATCGACCTAGTTCTTCATTCTCTTCTCATTTCACGTTAAAAAAATGGAAGAAAATGTTTTTTTTTAGTTCGCCAACCACAGTTTTAGTTCGCCAAAAACGTTTTAAAACCACATAAAATGGTCGGCTCGGCCGTGTTGAAGCGGTGGCCATTTTCTGGGATACAGAATAGAAGGAAACGGTGACTTCAATGAATACGCAAAGAATATTCCAAACGATGCTGCCTTGCTCGTGCTGCCGGCGCTTCTTTAGTTTAGGTAGAAAAGAGTTAGTTGCAGTTTCTGATGCCGCGGCAACAATGGCAGCGCGATCGAGGCACGTAATTTGGAAAGAAATGAGGAAGAAAAATTATTTTGGTTTCCTTTATTGCGATGGAATTTAGGTTTTCCTGCTACTGTCGTTTTACGTGTTTCAATTTTTTTCGACAACTTAAAACACATTTTCCCCAGATATTTTAATTTGAAATCGGAAGAGGATGAAGATCTGCATTGGTTAGTAAAAAAACTGAGTGATTTGGAGTGGTTTGGTTAAACTCCATAATCGCCCTAAAACCTACTTCCGAGTTTCACTTTCGTGCTCATTTCAACATGACGAAAATACAAAGCATTTTTATTTTCAATTAACATGTAATTAGCTGTATTTGTGTTTCAGAGGCGTTAAACTTGATTCAAGCTGATGGAATCCCAGAAAAAGATGAATGGATAATTGTCAACAGTCAACAAACTGGTTATTATCGAGTCAACTATGACAATCAAAACTGGAAACTTATTACGAACCAACTAAGAAAAGACTTGACGGTATGACCTCTAGCGTAACGGAGGTACATCCCAGTACCTTAGATTACAACGTTCTAGATTACACGTCCTAGTTAATTTTACTCATTAAGTTACTCATGAGCATTGCTTTAGAATTGGGTCTTACCCTATCTCAGTAAGTGGGAGGCTGGGTTCTTAACTTTAAAAATCCACAAATTTCAGAAAACAATAACCATCTAGAGATTTTTTTTTATGAGTTCAAGATATATTCATCTTACAGATGTGCTGCAAGGCTTTAGAAAGAAAAGAAAGTATAAATAATTGGATTGACGTCCTTTTCATCTGACGAAGTTACCAGGATGGAGAGTGGACAATTTTTCTAGGAAATTCTTATAATTTTTTACATGCCACACGCGACATGAAAACTACCTCATTTCTAGGACCTTTCTCTTCCTTAATGCACAGGGTTTGGCTCAAAGGCTACACCCCAGTAATTCATGAGGCACATGAAGTAGTGTTGTGCTAACTACCCAACCATCCAGTTTTGCATTTTGCATTTTTTTATCATTCTAATGAAGCTAGGATTTAATCTTCAAGCATGACTTGACAACTGCAAACATAAAGACTGTATTGGAGCGGAGCTCTGCTATGATCACACTCCAATGCAAACTTAGACTGCTCATCATGCGAAAATCACAAGGACTATCCAAACCAAGTCCAAAACAAGGACTATCTGACATGGGGTTGAGGAAACATCAGTGTAAAAAGATGGGAGGGGCTAGAGCCATAAGTCAGGAGTCAAGACACAAGAGCGAAACAACAATGATAGAGCGGTGGCAGTGAGAATTGTTAAAGGCATCGAGAGAACTGTGGTCGTGTCAATTGTTGAGCCTGTATCACGCAGGAATTCGCTGCTAAACGCACGTCGACCGAATCATGTGTGGTTGGTTGTTACCCAACTTTCAAGTTAATTGGAGTTTTGCGTAAGGCTGACGTGGCATCGAAGAAGCACTAGGAGGCACAGACTGGAAGAGGGAAGACGCGTGTCATG
Organism: Lithobius niger; assembly: GCA_023313725.1. Taxonomy (NCBI): domain Eukaryota; kingdom Metazoa; phylum Arthropoda; class Chilopoda; order Lithobiomorpha; family Lithobiidae; genus Lithobius; species Lithobius niger. The sequence goes on from JAHWFP010129473.1 coordinate 8,425, forward strand.
CAGCAAATCGTTGCTAAAGGAATGTTGACTTACGCTAGCCTAATCATTTGTATGGTTTATTTTTGCCCAAGTTTCTAATTAAATGGAGTTATATGTACAAGGTGGACACGCCATCGAGTGAGTAGTAGGGGCAAAGAAGTGAAGAGGGAAGAGGGATGTGGGAAACCCCGCAAAATACCAAATAAAGCGGAGCCCACTGCATTATATCAACAGTGGAACTGGTGACGGCCCTAGCATACATGCTTTAACATAAAGGGTGATGCAGCCTACTGTTAAGCAAATCATAAAAGGAACAAAAAACTTCCGTTCTGATAAAAATATTGTTGTTTTCAAGCTTATTCTGAGAGGGAAATCCGCATAAACTATTACTTAAAAAAAAAATTATATGGGTTCATTTCCGTAATTATTATGAACAAACCTTAATACACTATAATCAGTAGTAATAGCCCTAGAGCTTTTGTGGATAATACGGCTACTGTTTTCGCACGAAGCCTGTAACCTGACATTAAAACTAACGTATACTAATTATTTTGCAATTATATCCCGAACGCATAGCGCGAGGGGTATAATTTCAAATTAATTAGCATGAGTTAGTTTTAGTCTGGTTACAGGCTGAGTGTGAAAACATTTTTAGCCGTATTATCCACAAAAGCTAGAGGGCTGTTTTATTGGAGTATATCCTAATTCAAAATAAATAATACCAAAAGGACTAAACATTCTTTGTGTTTCATTAATATTTATAATATAATACTACGTTTTATTTGCTTATCAGTCTCTCAGTTCATAAAATTATTTGTTTCCAACGAGAAGTTATAGGCGATGCTGCTGTCGGCGACTTTCTCCCGTTAAATACGCCGCATCAACCACGCATTGCTGAAATCCGTCGAGAGATGGCGCTGTGTGTGTTCCTGTACTAATTTTTAATCGTTTGCTTATAATTACCATGAGATCGAAAAACTAAAAGACTTCTACAGTAAAAATTAAAATTATTTATGCCAATAGATCGCCGAAGTAAAATTATAAGATACTAGCATAAAAAATTATACAGTGACGTTAAAATACGACAATCGTAACGAACATGTCGAGTTTTCTAGCTGGTATATATGCGAGTCAAAAGCCATAGTCATTAACTAACAGTTGGCATCTGTTTTAAGCTTAGTTGCGCATGCGCACAACGAAAAGGTATTGTGGTATAATCACCCCGATTATACCCCGGTGTATAATCGGGTGATTATACCACACCAGGTCGATTATACCCCGCTCCTCTACCTTCAACCATGATAGCAAGCGGGATAAACTCAACAATATAATGCTGAAGTAACCCTTCTCATCCCTACAATACACCCACGTGAAAAATGAAACGAATTATTTATTAACTGCCATTGGCAGATAAATGTAAAGCCCTAACATTCCTTATGTGCTTTTTGCATTTCAGAAAATAAATGTGTTGAATCGAGCTCAGATAGTGGACGATGCACTGCAATTGGCAAGGTCTGTGGCAGTTGTACTGTTATTCTAGAGGCTTAAAATTTTCATTTTATTTCATAGGTACCTATGCTCAGTAGTGACAGTATCAAAACTTTTTAGTTATGTACAAAAACTGTAAACTTGTCAATACAAATAAGTCTTCTCAGAAAGTATTTTTTGTACTGTAGAATACAAAATGAGACGGGCTGCAAAGTTATTTTTCTCCTGGTGCTCCACACATCATTGGCTTGCTTCTGCAAAGCATGTCAACACTTCTAACCATATATTTTTTGTCATTCTTGTTGACACGTTCTGGAAAATGTGTGAACTAATTCTGGGTTATACTTTTTTTTACAACTAACACAAACTCCAACAGACTCGTAATACATGAACTGTTTGGTTTCCCTCGAATACATGCCACTTATGTCACGTATTCGTTTCGCCCTTGTCATGTCACTTACGTAAATTTCTGTGTTCTCTGTCGGTATCTTGGGCAGAAAACTAAATAAAGACCACACATGCTTTGCGAAATATAGGCCTTACACAAGATCCCCTCATGCAAATGGAGCTTCCCTAGAATGGGGCTATTCCCTTCTAACAGTTGGCTTACCTCCAGCTACATTGCTGAACCAGGTAATCTTGTGCACTGACCTTTTGTCAGTAACCTGTGCTTTCTAAATCTCATCCAAAGGTGGGAATACAGTGAGTAACCTTTACTTTTTGCACTTTACACTCAACCAAGATAACAGGTGTTTCCGTCCTTGTACATCCTGGAGAGGACATATGCCACAATCTTTTTAATTCCTTTTTTGTAACGAATTACAAAATCCATTCCCTGGAGATCCAAGTTTCATCTCACCAACCTTCCAGTCAGATTTTTTTTTGCAACTTTAAGAACAAGAGGGGGTGAAAAGGTCTGTGTGAAAATAAATAGGGAGTTTTCAATCTATGGCCTAACCTTTCGCAAGGCAAACATCACTGCACCCATTTCTAATTCTGAAACACTGTTTTTTTCTCTCATTTCGAACAGTATCCTGTCAGCAAATGCAATAAAGACGAGTACTCACCCCTCCACATGTTGGGAAATCATGATACAATCGGGTTTGCCTTCTTCGAATAGCTACTTAAAGGTGGAAGATAGATTGCCACCCCCCTTTTTTTGTGGGGGATTGTCGATTTTACGTCACACAGTGCTTCTTTCGGGACGAATTTTATAAATTTTCATGACGCCATTTGAGCAGACTGATTTTTATTTCACTCAGAACCTATCATTGTGAACATACGATCACACTCTTTGAAATAATGTCGGTGAGTCGCTGTTGCTCCGATTTATCCGTAAAACCCTGTACCTTATGTCCACCTCTATAAACGAGACAACAGTCTTTTTTTATAAATATTCGAGATGAGTACAATTTCTTTGCACAGCACTGTTTTCAACCACTCGAACATTTTGCTGTGTTGTCATTGTACGGTAGCCTCTTTACTATACACTGCCTAAAACGACTTAAAAATTACTTATTTGGCGATTGTCATGGAATGAATGACGGATCACTGATCTACTTACAAACTGTATGCACCAGTAAGAGCTTGCCATGTTTTCTTCATAACAAAACACCGTGTCTATGCACTGGGTTTTGAATTCCGAAGCAACAGTGTTAAAGGTCCTTTAGGGGCATCCTTCGATCCAACCTTTTGCAATGTCTGGGTGGGAAAAAAATTATGTCGTGCTAGTGTTCCCAGTTATGCCTAGTTTTTGATTCCATACTTAACGCTTTCCATTCGCATTCAGTCTTTATTAAAGTTTTCACACAATAACAACGGCAAAGGACCCAGAATTTACGCAAAACTTGAACTGAGGAAGCAAAAGGTTTTATTTTACGGGTAGGGGTGGGGTGTCATGCAGGTCAAGGGGTCTGCGGCCTAGTATTATACAAATTAGGCAACAACCCAGACTGGTGGGCCTTAATCATTCCCGAACTGCGAAAGGAAGTTCTCTCACACCTGTTGCCAAAGCTTCTCTCTCTACCTTCAGTGCCGACATACTTGGTTTTATAACTAACGCCTAGCTGGGTAGGGGGAAGTGACTCTGAAAACCATCCTTGGCTGCGGCAATTGACTGGGGGCTTTTGCCTAGCAACTGAATACAGGTGTGGACTGGGCTACAGCCCCCACAATTCCTGCTATGTAACAAGTTGTTACATTATGGGGTCATGTTCCCTTCCCACTAAATCTAATCAAAAAATTATTTACCATAAAATGGGTCCATCCTATGACCCTTTAAAAGTGAAGTGGTAATGTCATGACAGTCAAAATTCGTGGAAATCATGGAATTAAATATACTTCTTAAAGTTTTCTAATTGACGTATATGGATATATATACCTATATGGTTCTGAAAGGAAGGAATGTGTATTTTTTCCAAAGATGCTCGCAATAAGTCAACACTTGAGTTTGACGACGTCCTGAAGCTTTGTAAAGAACTCTTAAGAGACATTGTGTGAAAATGTAGTCATTTTGAATTCTGAATACACCTATGAACTCTTTGACTCACTAAAATGGATATAACTAATCTTTTCTGCAAGTTGGGGTTTGGGATATTTCTACCAAAACGCTAATTAAAATTATTCGTCTTACAATTGGGCCGTTCTACACTTGTTGCACAGTTAAATGCTAGTGTTATAACGTAAACGTGAAAAGATTTTCAAATTACGTTTAGTTCTTCAAGTATCATTCCAAAAGGTGGTAATGTGTTAATTCCAACGAGGCTAGAAAATATTTTTTTCGGTTGACTCTTACACCTTTATACCTATGCAAATGTAGTCACTTTGAATTCAAAAACCTGTGATTTCTCTAATACACGTAAATATATTTCTGAACGGTGGGGTTGTAACCTTTACACAAGACAAATAAAAATTATTTACTTTAAAATAGGCCATATCCCCCCATTTATAACTAAAGTATTAATGTCATTGCGCAGAGTTGGTAAGAATAATTTGACACTCGTTCATTTGGGTAACTTGGGCCACTATTCTTTGGTGGTCACTGGGTCAGAAAACTAGACTTGGTAGTAACCCGGTGATCTGCCAATGTAGAGCGACACGGAAATGAATGCAGCCGTCCACATAGCAGGTTCCAGTAGTGCTGAATCCGCCTAACTAGCCTGCTGAATTTCCTCCATTGCTCCTTCCCAACAAACTTTATTTTTGACCCAAGTTATTAAATATAATTAAACTAACATTGATTTAAGCTGAACATTTTAATGTAATGAATTTTGGAGGTATACACATGAAAATGTAATTGTAGGAATGTTTATATTTTTTTAATTTTTAATAAATAGCATCAAAAATCCCCCTTCTCTTTTACGTTTGCAGTCATCATGAAGTCACAACCACAGCACTTCTAAGTTACATGCGGTTCACATCACTAAGAAAAGTCATAGACACGTGGCGTAAATTTTCTCCGAAAAAACACGTGTTAGCGGTTAAATATTCAGTGTGGGTCCGTTAGGTCAATTTCGAGTCACTGAGTCAATGAGTCACGGGTCTGGAATATTTTAAGTCAACTAAGTATCGGGTCCGAAAAAGTGACTCTGTCATTGCAGTGAAATTGTAGGAATGTATCCTAAATACATGTGCTGCTTCATCCTTAGCAACTAACGTAAATAGTATGGGAAATTTTTTTTTCAAAGAAGCATATCTTAGTAATGTGCAGAGTTTGCTAATTATGCTACACATATACTAGTGTGATGCCTCCAAGCAGACGATCGGCTAAGTAGATGATATTAATTGTGATTGAATGAGCAATTTCAGCTTCATTGCGTGATTATCATTAACCTCAGGAGGAGCAACTGAAGGGGGATGCCCTGATTGAGTGAGCGAAGCGAACGAAAATCAGCGTTTGTTAGCCAATGTGCTCAAAAATGGGAATGAAATTTCATGTGAAGCATGGGCATACAATAAACCAAACCGTGTCAGTTTGGCCGATGAACGGCTAATTGGGCAATGGCAAATGTGAAAATTAAGAATGAGCAAATTTATAGATATAAAATTCCTCCAGACAAAAAAGGTAGAAGCGACGATTAGACCGTGTGATACTTTGTACAATCACAGTCCTATGAAATTTGCGATATCCACCAAAAACCAACACTGGTATAAGAGAAGCCACCAAGTTTCCAAAAAAGATCGGCCTTTGACAGTAGTGATATCATTCAACCAGGGAAGGTTGCCAAGGTTAATCCTATTACCCAAGTTAATCGCACCTACTAAAACTTTGGACGTTAAATGAAAACTTGATGATTGCTACTGCTAGTAGCAATGTTCTAGTTTTCATTTAACTTTCGAACTATTAGTCGGTGCGATTAACTTTGCTAATAGGATTAACCTTGGCGGCCTTTCCCTGGTTGAATGATATCACTACTTGCAAAGGCCGACCCTTTTTGGAAACTTGGCGGCTTCTCTTATACCAGTTTTGGTTTTGGTATAACTATAACGGCAAGAAAGCGTCTATTCCAACTAATTAATAATAATTATGTAAATTTGAAATGCGTATTGTTTACATACATCCCAGTAATAAAATAAGCAGATGTTGCCTGCGAGCTACATTCTTTATGAACGGGGTATTACGGTTATGGTTGTTAGACGGAATGTTTAACATCAAAACGAATGTGATAATAATAGTCGGCGCGTTGAACAACCAAATAATATTATCTACATCATAGAATTACACATTATACAAGAAAAACTTCGAAATAATGTCACCATGACATTTTCAATTGGTCATAGCAGCTCACACTTTAGGTGCGTAATTTTTTTAGACTTGTTGGCAAGAACGCATCGTCACCTTTCTGTAAGCCTAAGTACGTCCAGTTAGGTTAAACATGAAGGCTACATGCCTAGTTTGAATTTGTGGTTTGTGCACTAAAGTTAGGACACATAATGCGAAAATCTTAAGTTTGGGGGACATTGGGTCAATTTTACGTAGAATACACGTAGTGCATTATGTGAAGCAAATTTCTGCTGATCGTATAGCTGGAAATTATAACTAATATGTCATTGTCACTGGTATTGTCTTTTTTGGGTGTTGTGGGGGAAAAAGGGAAGGGATCTAGCCTATGTCTCCCTATTTTTCCATTGCAAGTTTATTAAATTATAACTAATGCAAATTTGGTAGATTTTTCCCAGAAATTAGCAATTGTGTTTTCGTATATTATCGACTGTATTACGCTGATTGGTATGTTGACCGTTTCTAAAGCGGCTTGATTAGAGACAGCCAAAGCTTTCGTTTGTTGCTGTCAGCAGAAAAGAGCTTAATTTAATGGGTTGGCATCGTTACGAAGTTGAAAAACTTTTCATTATGATGTCAGATTTACCTACTTTTGCGTATACTTGGTTTAGTCTTTTACTTTTAGCTTCCTGCATTGAAGAGGGCTTATATTCATTCAAAATTACGTAATGAGTTTTAAAAAATGAACTTTGGCAATAGGGACTATTTCCACTTTAATTGCTACTTGTTTTGAATTTTTAGATACATGTCACTTCCGTAACTCTGAGAGATTTACTTATACTTGCAAACATTTCTTCCTTGTAGGGCTGGCGAACTGGACTATACAATAGCGTTGGGGGTAGTAGGTTATCTGGAGAATGAGACTGAGTTTGTTCCATGGGACACGGCTTTATCGGACTTGGAGTATCTGGATTCAATGCTCAGTCGATCAAAAGCGTATGGAAAATGGAAAGTATGCAAAAGTCCTTCTAGTTTTCTTTCTTTCCTCGTAGATTATAAAGAGGTGGAGGGAGGTGGTGGACACACACAGTAAGTTTCACACACAGTAATTAAGATTTTTTTGTCAATTCCGTGAACCTGTAACCGGGTATATTATTTTGTGCTGTGAAATTGTATTCAAGACACAGGCGGACAAAAAGCGATATTGACATTCAGACGAACTACGCCCAAAGGCAGTGCCAAAAATTGTATGTTCATTTTTCGTATAAGAAGTAAGTAGGCTGCTTTTTTCCAAACAATAAATCGTAAATTAATTCACCATTTTGCATAGATAAGCAGTGTTAAAAAATGCTGTAAATCTTTTTTTGATAATATACTAAACCGTGCGCAATGGCTGTTTGCTGTGACGTCACTATGAGTTAGCCAATGACGAACGAGAACAACGGCTGTTTGGCCGTCTGATTGGACTAGCCCAGACACGTGATATACACGTCACAGCAAACAGCCATGGCGTGTGGTATGCTCAAGCCTAAAATTGTGTCAGACTTTGTACGGCCAGCATTTTCAAGTTCCATTACCTACTCCAGTGTCCTTATTGTTTCTTTATGGATTTTCTTGCATTGGCACTGACATTTTACACATTTAATTCTTCAGGCCTTCATGAATGAACTAATAACAAAGACGTATAATCTATTGGGATTTCAAGAGATACTTGATCTGGATGCTGATACTAATCATCTTGAACAGTTAAGTTCCTTAAATTTCACAATCCATTGAACAATTTATTTTCCCAGCCTAAGTTGACAAACGCAACGGTGTTGCCACTATACACTATTCAGACTTCCTTTCAATAACCCGAATACAATTTTCCTCTTCAAATGTATCGTCTCATTTGTAATGAACAGTAAGTTATTGCAGATTGGATGCTGCACCGGAGACGTTATCTGTCTTACATAAGAAACGAAGCATTCCAAATGAAGTGTGCAAAACAGTGGTATGACTAATGAGTGTCTTTTCCCCAATCGGTATGTTTACTTCCCTTTGTTTGCACACTGACTTTTGTTAACTTTTACTGAACCTACCCATCTCTGCTCTATTAACCAAAGTGCTCTCCCTAAGGATTTTTTTTAATTGGTCCACCACATACCGGGGAATGCAATGTGGTCATTGTGAGATCCATTTTGTCAAACCTTGAGAATTCCTCGCAGGCTGTCGAATTGCCTTCATCACTTTTGCACACACGTCATTTTTCTCTGTACAGTGCTTAAGTAACCAACTGTTACCTGGATTTTAACTACTTGGATGGTACATCATTGGGAAGTCTGCAGTAACTTGTCACCCAATTTTTTAATTACTCTGATGTTATAATGTTGGGAACTTGGTAAATGATTAATTCATGTCGCCATCTGCTTGATTGCCTTGATCGGACTTTTATTCAAGCGGTCCGGTGTGTCTTTACTGGTCCCTCATTTGCCATGGATGTCACTGTTTTGTCGTGCTCACTCTTGTTTGGTACTGCCACCTATGCAACAAATTGTTGTACTAGACTGAAAGATCAGTTGATCATTCTGAGAATCTTTTTTCTCGTGATCCCTGTGATCATTCCAGGAACTACCCCCTTAAGCAGGAATTAACACCTTCTAGTAGTGAACATCTTCTAGGTTGATTCAGTTCTAGGCCTGAAAAATTGCCTCACGTAGCTCAAGCGTTGTAGACCTTCTTTGTTCTTGTCAGACTATTCAGGGTGAATGAACATCATTAGAACTCAATAATCAAAACACACGCTAGTGTGTCGCCCGCCAAGATAAAACGATAACATCTAGATAAAATATATATATGAGCATGGCGGCCACTAGACACGTTGTGTCTTTACAGCCAAGGCAGTTAGGCTGTTTTCAGCCATCTGAGGATAAATAACAATGCGACATAAAAGGCTGAAACTTGTTAGATTGGGAGACTTTGGTCGCCTGACAACATAAAAGTCACTGTTAGTGACACAGCTTAACGTTTTCTTGTTGAAAAAACGACGTGAATAACATCCATATTTGCCTAATTACTACTAACTACTAACGGTAATGCTTTTTTGTATCACGGAAATAAATTCTTCCATGCAGTGAATAAAGCTGGTTCTTAGCTCATTTTACAGGTATGCTCTGAAGATGTGCCCTTTTCATATGGACCTTTCTAATTGGTCAAGTGGTTCAGGGGTTAGAGAGCTCCAAACGTCCAAATTGATTGTTTTACATTGTTTTAAACATTGTTATTATGCAACAATGCCAAACTGAACATTAAATAAATCCGTGCGTTTGCAATGAGATACTTCAGTACTAATAAGAAATCCTTGTTATTTGAAAAAAGATGACTGTGTCCTCAAAATCTAACAAAAGCCAAAAAAAAAAAAAAGAAATGGACTAGACAACTAGATTTGTGTTTCCATCTCATAATTGCTAAGAAAAAAAAATGGATTTCATCAATTTGAACCAAAAATTTTTTATATCTACCCCAAAGTAAAACTTGTTAAGGATTCCTGCCAAGCTCTAGCCTCGGCCGTGTGAAGTCGTGATATGAAACACTAAGCTCTTTCGCCAAGCTAATCCCACCGACTAATACTTCAAACGTTAACTGAAATAATTGAAAATTGTGCCGTAAGCAATTTTCATATATTTCATTTAACCTTCGAACTGTTACTCGTTGGGATTAGCTTGACGAAAGAGCTTGGTGTTTGATATCACGACTTCACACGGCCGAAAAACTTGGCAGGAATCCTTAACAAGTTTTGTTTTGGGGTAGATTAAATCTTTACGCTAAAGGAAAGCATAGTTAAACGTATTTTATTGTCAAATTACAAACTTAGATAACTTTTTGGGATAATTCACTGGCAGAAAACTGATCACAAACATCATTCTTAGGCTGTTATACCTATGGTACTTGGCAACAGCAATCTGTCTTCAAGTTTTCTAAGTGTGTGAACTTCGCTCTCTCGTCTTCTAATCATATAGGTGTTTGTTTATGTACCATCTTCGCAATCAGTTTCT
>JAHWFP010129473.1:18655-29764 GCA_023313725.1 Lithobius niger
GTAACATGGATATGGACGTATGGACGTGGACATGGATATGGACATGGACGTAACATGGTATGAGTCATGGATTCTTAATTTCTTGCATGTGAAGAAAAGTTAAAATTTAATTGCGTAGGTGTATCTACGTCCAGAAGAAAATCTAACCAAAATTCCATTATTTCTTGATTCCGTTTACTTTGGTTTGGGTGTGAGGAGCGTGTCTTTGACGGATGCTTTCAACAAATGAGTGACATCTAAAGCAGTAGTCAATGTAAAATTATTTACTAACCACTAACCGTAATAGTTACATTAATGATGCCACTCATTTATTTAGACCAAAAGTCCAACAATATCTGCACTAAAATGTTTACAGTGCTTCAGTTAGGGATGATTATAGACTTTTATGCAATGACAACTGAATTCTCATTCACAGAATCTGAAATGGCGTTGCCTCCTTGTCTAACACAAATTCTGCAACAAAAATAAAGCACAAACCCAGTCGATTCATGGAATCTCTGTACAGCAAGAATATTTTTTGGGAATTGGGCTTTTCTGCTGTAAACAGCCTTAGAAACTTGTGCAAAACCTTCATAGTGGCGAAAGACATTATGGGTCGGAGTACAGAACAGTTCAAATAGATATTAAATTTTTAATAGGTGGAAATTAATGCAGATACAAACCTAGTTCTCTTGCCTTGCCTATGTTCATTAGGTTTGCATCTTTATCAATTTCTCACTAAACGAGCTAATTTCGGTTTCCGTCCCATTTGTTTTAATAGGTAGAGAAAAAATAAAATTGTATTGCACGATGCAAAAATTTGTTTAGAACCTTATTTTATTTCAGCCTTCATCGCTCAAAGATAGTGAAGTGGGCTTGTAAAATAGGCGTAGCAGACTGCCTTAACAACAGCAAACGGTTGTTTGATGAGTGGAGGACCACAAATGATAGCAGCAAGTAAGTTTTAATAATCCGACTTGGTTTGGACGTTGGTACCACAAAGTACTGGAATGGAAGAAGAACTTGCTCTTAGTAGCTACCGACAATACAAGGTGGAAGAATGCATAAAAAGGCGATAGAGATAAGAAATCGCTAATCTTTATTGCGTTTAGACTAAAGTAATTTAAACAGGTAAAGCAAAAACTGACAGTGTGTTGCAGTACTAGTGTACAGAATAAGGCACCAACAAACAAAATTTCAAAGCCATAAACCAATTAAATAGTTATCGTTGAGGTAAAGTAAATAGCATTCTGCGTATCTTTGAATCCAAGCTTTCATTGTATAACTCCGTATCTGCATTCTCTGGATTAGGCTACAATTATCCTACCTAAGGACTCAAACCTCAACAGTTCATGCAGTACTGAAACTTGAGACAAAAGCGAGACTGAAAGGTTTGATAGACTTGTAATTTAAGCATCCTGTCAAGTCGAGTTTAAAGGACGTATCCTGTCACTATTGTCGAGCATTCCCCACGTACATAGCTTTGGAACATTTTCGTGGGTTTCAGTGAATGTTACTCATGAAGGGAAAAAATCAGGAAAATGAACGTATTTGCAAATAAGCCTAGGTAGCAAAACTGAGTCACATGAGCAAGTCGACGTAAAAGGTAGACCCTTTAATTTCAGTGCTAAGTTTTAAGCGGTTACACCTTCGGAAAAAATATGGCGTGTTACGTTTAAACTTAAATTTTATTTAAAGGTCTAAATAAAAAAAAACCACAAAACCACTTGTAGACTACCACAAGTGCAGAGATGAAAAAATATAATTCATTTTCTTAATGCTAAATCTGAGAACTGTTCTAGTCCTTGCAGTTTCTAATAAACTACAGTACTATGCCAACTTAACACTACTAAAATTGCTCCTGATTTTCTTTACAAATTGCGATCGGTATTTATGATAGGCCAATTTATTATGGCAGCCCAAAAGTTGGCATCGTATTCTTTCATTACTTCTGTAATCTAAACTGTGACAATTACCTTTCACTGAAAGGTCCGTTACAATCCAGATTCCAGATCATTCAGAGAAGTTTTAAATTATAAAGCAGTAAAGTTTGTCGTGTTCAGGAATATTGTAGGCACGAAGTCAACGGACAGATAAAATTGTCATCGTGACGTAACACAACATCATCATGCAGGAGATGAGACCTCGCTTACTTAATCGTACCAGTACAAAATGAATACCAAGTGTTCGTTTATGCATCTTCTCACTTCAGTGGCCCATATTTTACTTTTATGTCACAATGATGCTTTTATCTCGTTGTTTTCTCGCGGGCATCCATTCCCAAAACACCAGGATTTGCAACAACATTTACCCTACAAACCGATGATCCACAAAATGGTTGAAACGAACAAAACACAGAAACTATACCTATTCCCTCTTCGTGTTGCTATTATACTATACCCCACAAACCGAATTTAGTACGAGTCCAAGGCCTAAGGCCTCACAGGTCTAAGGTGCCTCCATGACCACAACTATAATGGTTAACATCCATCGAGTTGTAGCAGCCCAAGACTGATATCGACAAAAAACCTACTTACTCCTTATTACGTAAAGAAATATTAGAATGAATACTCTGCTTAACCACACACTGAAGAAACAGTCGTGAAAACCAGTAAATATGTTAGAAAATATGTGTAACTGCTGCATAATTCAAAATTTTATAAGATTTAAAACTGGCAATACTTTCTCGGTGATAATCTTGGAAATCTGATTCTAGCACTTACTCCTCGTGAGCGTATGTCGATGTGGAGTCCCCAAAGAACTGTGCGGCACAGGGCTCCTAACTGCACAAATCCTGCCCTGTGTACCTCAAACGTCTGAGTTATGAACACACAATTAACATGAAGACAAGTAATACTCTTGACATGTCAGTGTTTTATAATGTTATGTCTACAAAGATTTTTTTTGCAATACTTACTTGATCTCGGTGACAGTCTTGGAAATCTGATTTCTAGCACTTACTCCTCGTTAGCATATGTGGAGTCCCCAAAGAACTGTGCTGCATAGGGCCCTGAACTACACAAATCCTGCCCTGTGTATCTTAAACTTCTGAGTTATGAGCACACAATTAACATGAAGACAAGTGATACTCTTGGCATGTCAGTGTTTTATAATGTTATGTATAGAAAGATTATTTTTTTTTATAACAAAATGCAAACTTGATTGTGTGAAATAGCTGAAACCATCTTTCATGTAAAACTGGCAACAATTTTGCAGGATCTCTCCAAATTTGAAGAATACCGTCATTTGCACAGCCTTAAAAAGTGGCAGCCAAGAAGAATGGGATTTTGTGTGGAATCAGTACCTATCATCCAATGTTGATTCAGAAAAAGGGATTCTACTTGAAGTTATGGCTTGTTCATTAGAAGCTCGAATTTTGTCAAGGTTAGGTTTACCGTCTTATCTGCCTTTCAACTTTTTTATAAATAAAAAATTAATACTCCGATTGAAATAAACGTTCTGCTGATAGAATACGTAACAATTTTCTCATAAGTGCGGGAGTGACATGGTGGAAATTCCACTAAAACGTAAAGTCACCTAACGAAAGTTCTCAAAAAAGTTAACAGTGTGCCTCAAGATGCGTGAAGTTTATTAGTTTATTTAAGCTTAGCTGTATTCAAAAGCAGCAATGATTGTTAAAGTTTGGTAAACTCATACTCTCTTAACGACTGATATTTACCCAGCATCTTTAATATGTTGCCTTCAAACCTTCCCATATTACATCTCTGTAGAAGTCACTGCAGTATACTGAACCATGTTCTGAGTCACTTACTTACCATTACAGTCAGTATACATGTAGTGTTGCAATTCCTCCATAACTGGATTGCAGGTAATGCTTGCTTATAACAATGCTCTATGTTCTCTTACTTATTTAGTGCAGTACCTGATGTTTCATGAATATTTTAAAAGGGCTCATCCTCTCGATATCCTGGCCAAGGCATAACAGTTTGTAACATTACGTTGGTTTGACTGAATACAGCGAAACTGTGTCACACAGGCTAACAGATATTTACCAAATGAAGCTTGAATTGCAGTTACTGATTTGTCTTAAAATAATTGATAATTAAAATGCATTGTGATCTAATGGAAAACCTGGTGCTCACATTTTTGTTTTGCATGCACTAGCATACTATGTCGAGTTTTAACGCATGCTGCTATGTAGATGGAACTTGGTCGTTCAGCTATAAAGTATGTTTTGAAAACTCATTACAAAGCAACGATGAATTAGATGGTTGCCACAAGTTAAGACATTAAAAAACATATTAGCCTATCAAGCATGAATTTTCTACCATTTTTTTCTAGGTACATGGAAATGACACTAGAGCCTGATTCAAAAATCCGCAGTCAAGATGTTGTCATTGTCCTTGCCACCATTGCAAATAATGAAATAGGACGATACTTGGTTTATGATTTTGTCCGGGACAAGTGGTCTATACTTAAAGACAAGTACGTAATGCTTTCATTTATTTATTATTTGTTTACTTCAGCTCTAAGTGTTAAAGTGCCAAGGTGTTGTTTTTTATCCATTTTTTTTTCACAGGCTTTCTTTGGATGTTTCCCGAGTAATAAAGACGACCATGGAAAATTTCAACACACCATTTGAAATAAAACAGGTAAGCCCACTGGCTCTTCAACTGATTTAAACTTTTGTAAAGAAAATACTGTAGTAACAAGAAACGAAGAGACACATCTACGACTGTGGTTGTTTATTATAGATGGACTTTTCATCGTCTACAGGTTCATTGTTAGACATTGACACTCTCTGCGTCTCTCTGTCCGTCCTTCTATTTGTCCTGGAGATTTAAAATAAAAAACATTTGATTAAATCGGGGTCAAACTTATGCATTTTGGGCTTCGTGGGTATGGTTGCTGCTGAAGGGTCAGCCTTTCTCATAACGGGAACACCGAATTCTTAATACAGTTCGTAACCAGAGCTGCTAGTGGCAAAATATAAGGTGCCGAGTTTCGATTACGGAATAGCTTTTGATTACAAGAAACGGAAGGTTTGTGCGATAAATATACTTTAAAAGCACTAGACATTATTACTACTACACTAAGACAAGGATAAATACAACTTACGTAAGATTTAGAAGGCATTTTCAGGATGATGAAATGTAAAATCAGTTTTAGTATCAGTTAGACGATAGCGTTCGGCAACAATAAGATAAGACTTTCGCCGTTTACCCGAGTGGCGAAGCCACGAGGGCAACAAAAAGAAAGTCTTACCGCATTGTTCCGAACGAACGCCATCGTCTAATATATTTGTACAACTCTTTCATTGTTGGACCATTGTTGGAGCAGTGGATTTATATCGTGAAGAGACACAGCTGCAACAATGAAACCGTTGTCTTACCACTAAGTGATAGTAAGAACCACGGCTAGGCATGGGTTTCTTATTTACGTAAGTAAGAAAGCGAAGGTCTGTGGTTCCTATTTAAGTAGTAAAAATACAATCGCTGTCCATATTTACGTATCCCAAATAGTTTCTAAAGTATTAAACTATTTCACACTCTAAATTAACAACTATTAATTTTTAAAATAAGAAAAACAAATTCTATGCATAGCAAACGAAGGCGTGGGGTTCTTATTACGTAAGTAAGAAAACGAAAGTCTTGGGTTCTTATTAACGTAAGTAAATCTAGTCTACCCGCGCTATCAATGTTTGCGTATCAATATTTACGTGTCATTGTTTCCAAAATAATATATTTCTTGCAGCTGGCTGAGGAAAGACTCAGAAGAAGGACTTAAAATTGATTGAAATAAAGAAATAGGCATTTATTGCAGTTATTGAAAAAACAAAGGGTTTCAAAGGGTTTAACGAGCTTTAACCACTCCTGGTCATCTGTCCGAAGCCCTAAGGCCCTATGTCTGCAACAGCCAGATTCCCAGGCGGTCACCCACCCAAGTAACAATCCAGCCCAATGCTGCTTAACTTCGGGGATCTGACGAGAACCGGTGTTTCCAGCACTGCAAGGCCGCAGACCTCCGTTGAAAAAAACGTAGTTGGTGCAAAAAACATTCCCACCAACAGTGATTCGTTATGCTATCACAATAATGACTCGTTTACTAACAATTCAAATCTTCGTTGTACAAAATTTGTTCGCCGATGGTTCGGCAATAATGAACTAACACTGTCGCTTTATTGCAACAATGGCTCGTTCATTAAAGATTCAACTCGTCGTTGTACAACATTGCATAAACCATGTGTGTTATAGCCAGGTCATGCTAGTTTTAAATTTTTGATTGTTGCTAACTTTTCTTCTAAAACAGCCTGCCCACTCAAGTTTGCGTTCTTTAAAAGTAAGAATGAAAGTAAAAACTGTTTTTTTTTTTTTTTGATAAGCATTGCTTGTGATCGACGCATGAAATCATTTTTAGACAATAAAGCCGTGCGAAAGGAATAGTCGACAAACGTTTCAAACATGACACGTGCAAATTTATGATGATAACGACAAAGTCAGGTTATAAACATCGCGCTCGCACGAAATGGTATAACCAACATACGTTTTTAAGATAAGACGCCAGAAGTTCAATACCATATGCACTGCTAGCAGTTTTTCAGCGAACACAACAGTGCAACACGGTGATCACTCAATCCTGCAGCTGAACTGAACGGCCAAAGTTCAGAATTAAGCAGTTCGCAGGTAACGCTATAGGTTTCTACTGACTACTAGCAGCATGGTTATTCAAGCGGCTGCAGCGGCTACCTAGTCACACAATCATCTGTAAACATCCGCCTAGACACTAGACACTAGAAAATGTTGAGGCGCACAATTCTATCACGCAATGCAACAGCAATCATTATTATATAATCTAAAAGTAGTAACCATCACAATTGCCGGTTTAAAATTTTAGCTTTTAGGCCACTATAGTTGTCGATTTTAGGCCTAATTGTCAGGTTTTAGGCCTAATTTTTACCTGCCGTTTTAATTTCGTAAGTAGCAGCTAACGGAGAATTGGGGTCGATAGTAGGCCTATTCATTCATGCAACACGGTGTCGAGATTACTTTAAATGAAGCTAATGCGTGTCGTTAACAAATTCTTTTTTTTTTTTGTGTGTCTTCTTGTAGTGGTTAAATGCCACGATCGAATCTTATAACTTCATTCAGTTATGTTGAGAAAGTCTCTTAGCTATAAGGAAGCAACGACGTTTTAATTTGCCGTGTTTTGTAAAGTCCACCACTGAAAAACGGACGGACGGACAAATTGTTGCTATAGTCTTCCCAACCGCATCGACCGTACAGAAGAGGAAGACTAAAAAGCAAGCTATCAAATAACAATTTTTGATGGATGGATTGTCACCTGCAATCACAAAGAATTTACAACAAAATTGTTTCCATCCTTAAAGGGTCGATGTTTGCTATGCAAATACATCATCCCAGATATGTAACGCTGCAACCTTGAACAAGAAGTCATACGGCTAAAATGGCAATGGACGTGCAGTTAAACTAGGTACGGATTACCCTAATATTATTATTTAGTTGCTTGTTTCGTTATTTATTTATTTCTCATTCCTTACAACTTGTGAAGTCATGCTACGATTTCGCATCTATGATAAGACCATCCAAGATGATCTTAAAGTAATATCACAGTTGCTTAGTACCCGTTCTTGCAATAACCCCCCAAAAAACCCAAAAAACCGTTTAATACTAGTGTTCCTGTGCTAGTCTTTTGTTCACGGCAACTTCACGAGCAGGATCTTACCCTACCTTCAAACCTAACCAGTACAAAAGGAAACAGATTCGGTATAAATAAGAACACAGGTGCAACCTCTCTTATGACTGAATTAATTTCCAGGCTGTGTCTTTAACGAATGGGTGTAAAGCGAAACACATCGATCAGATGCTAATCGAGGATTTGATCATTAAAGGTACACTTTTAGTATTCTTAGAAGAATTTAGAACTAGAAAAAACTCCCTGCCAGTACAACCGATCACACCTATAGGTAACCATGTGTTCTTCAGGTGATTTTTATGTATCATTCTTTGCGTAGTGAAAAATTTAACTTTCTTAGGTACCTATAAGGATAACCCAGAAAAATCATCTGCAAATTTAGGTCCGATAACATGTTTCGGCATCCAGTGGAGTTTCACTTGATGTAGCTGAATACCATAGTGTGTTGGCGCAAAGTCTCTTGGTGAAAATAAAAAGAGGAACAATAACCAAAAATTAGTACAAATTTTACAGTTAAACAATTTTTATGATGCTGTGGCATAGTGAAAAATTTGACACTCTCAGGTACCTAAGGATAAACCAAAAACATATGCAAATTTAGGTGTGATTGCATGTTGTGCCATCTATTTGATTGTCGATTGATATGACTGAGGTCTCTAGTATGTGGGAAAAAAGCCCTGGTATAAAAAAAATCTAATCCCACTGCATCGGTTCTGCTGGAGACCAACAACTACATTTTTCAGACTAACCAGTTTTTTTTTATTTTTCATAATTATTATTTTTTTTTTACCTTTTTAGCTTAAATAAAAAAACAACACATATAAGACAGCAGCAAACATAGAAATTTAGATTAAAATGAAAATGAAAAATACTTTTAAAAGCAGATAACGTAATATAACTGAATAAGAATGAAAAAGGAATGGCCGTAGGCGAAAAAAAGCACAGTACTGAGAAGATGACATTAAAATAACCTGCAGACAAAAACTGAAATTAAAGAAAAGAATACAGATGAGGGAAGTTATAGGATGTAAATCACGTTTGTGCTATTAATGCTTACCTCGCTGTAAAAAAACCTAGAAACAAAATCTTCCGTTGTTGACAAAAGATTTAAGTTTGTTTTTTTTTGTTTAAATAGGTTTTCTACTAGGCTAAGGGAGTGGCATTAATTATTATTGCCCTAAGTAGGAAAATGGCGGGGTGGTGCGTAATTATGAATGTGTTTTTCTAACATTCGATGACTCCTTCTCCAAGGATCTTCTCCTCATTCTTAAAATTCGCAGCACCAACTTGACGGAACTGCTGACTTCACCAGGACTTTGCCTAGTCTTACCATCTGCATTTACGCCCCATTAATGGAACACCACCTCTTTTCACTATTTAACAATTATATTCTGCACCACGCCTGTGGGCACTGTCTTCATAAAATGACGCAGTCTAGAAGCCTACTTGGGTGTTCTGAATTACGCTGATGGCTACCAATTACGTTCAATCATTTGTGAGTTCCGCACTACGTCAGTGGACTATCATGAATAGGACGCTGCCTGTTTTTACTGTTTGTGTGTGACTTTAGTCATTCTCACTGAAATATTCTCAAGAAAGTGCTTGGTTTTCCCTCAAGAATAATATAGAGATTCCAGTTCGTAAAGCCGACTGCACGTTCACCCCATTCAATCACAGCCGTATAAACATAAAGTCAATTTCATACGAAACACTCAATAATCCTACTTAAGCTGCAGCACAGCCTTATAGAAAAGTAGCCATATGAAAGACCATGGATAAAACCAACTGCTCACACCAACAGCAGAAAAGAAATTGGGGTATAGCAACTACTGGGGAAGATAGCAAGATGGCCAATAAGTAATGTTTTGCTTTAATAGTGAGTGTCATTCTGCAAAATTAGTAATAAATAAATGCCGACTGGAGGAAACGAACTGAAACCAGTGTTGCAAAGGAAGATTATGAAGGAGACCGTGTATTTTTTCATTTTAGTTTCACGCATGAAAAAACTTAAACTTAGGATAAATTTGGCGGCAACAGCAAAAAATTCGAGCTAGCCTCATATGTTTTATTATCCTTTGTGGTTGTGTAAATCATTTAGTCATAATGCCAATAATTATTCTTCATTACCAGAATGAAATTGCTTTACAGACATTTCTTAGGTGCATACATTTCTTAGCAGTCCTGTTTAAGAAGGACTGTCACGAGCAGCCGTAGTCGTCATGCATCTCAAAGTAGAGATTCACCTTTCCAATCGGTGTCTTCTCAAGGTATAATTATTTTTTACAGATAAACTTAGCTAAAGGGAAATAAACTTTTATGCAGATCACTTAGCGTCTAAGTGAGCCTCTAAGTGGTTTTGCTAAATTGAGTAAATCATGCTGTCACTTGGTAGAAAATCCCGTGACCATTTCTCAAAGTAACCTGAGCACAAAACTGGCAAATGGCATATTGGCTTGGTTTGTGTATCACTGGTCTTCGGCCATTAATTAAAAGATGTTACTTACATGCTTAATTTGTATGTTGTTTCAAGTGTCAAGTTTTTTAGCTGTTGAACGTTAATTTTTTATTAATGTCCGTGAGAATATTATTTCTGAATACTTTCCATTTTCACCATCAGAATATGACTAAAGTCCAAAACGACACGTTGCCCACTTTTCTCCCTACTACTACTTTTAGGATGTAAGACCCCATCATCCAAAAACGAACCATTCCTGAAACTAGACTAAAGTTTGGATGCTCTTTCGTTTTTCTCGAGAAATGGAAAAAACAAAAGAACATCCATATTTCTGATATAGAAAACGTGTGAAATATTTTATACTAACCGGATAATGGGATTTAGGTTATCGTGGATACAGACAGAGACACTACAGGCATGCAAGCAGGCGGATAGACATACAGAGAAACCGGCAGGCAGGCAAGCAGACAGGCACATTGACACACAGATAGGCAGACAGAAGTGCACCCACACAGGACAAGCTCCTTTGCTTCACACCACATTTCACTATGTGGCTTAAGCTCTAACGAGACAGAAGACAATTTCGTGCGAAACGAAGCGTTATTAAACCTTGAGCAATAGCAGTTTGCCGTGACGTCACCAAGAGTTAGCCAATGACGAACGAGAACAACGGCTGTTTGGCCGTCTGTTTGGACTAGCCTAGTCACGTGATATGCACGTCACAGTAAACAGCCATGGCGCGTGGTATACGTGCCTACGATGTAAAAATTGCTGCAATCGTTTGGTTGGTTTTGCGTTTAATGACAGTTTTTGCCGTGTTTGGTACACCATCCTGTGTCACCATGTACCCGCAAGCAGCCATTCTGCTTAGGGCTTGACCTTCCAAATGACCGATAGACTTTTTCTATTGGAAATGCACATTAACACTTTACCAAAGTAGCTATAGTTTTTCTTCATAAAAGTAAATACAACCTTGATAGGTAAGGCACATTAACCCTTTA
>JAHWFP010129487.1:0-11210 GCA_023313725.1 Lithobius niger
TATGCGACAGAAAAGGCTGAAACTTGTTTAATCGGGAGACTTTGGTCACCTGACAACATAAAAGTCACTATTAAGGACACAGCTTACCGTTTTCTTGTTGAAAAAACGACGTGAATAACGTTGATATTTGCCTAATTACTAACTACTAACTACTAACTTCTAACTACTAGCCTAACTACTAACGCTTGTTTTTCTAACACGAAAATAAATTCTTCCAAGCGGTGAATAAAGCTGGTTCTTAGCTCATTTTACAGGTATTGCTCTGTCGATGTGCCCTTTTCAGATGGACCTTCAGTTTCTAATTGGTCAAATGGTTCAGGGGTTAGAGAGCTCCAAACGACCAAATTCAATGTTTTACATTGTTTTAAACATTGTTATAATAATAATAATAATAATAAACTTTATTGTAGCACGGGAAAGTACAAAGATCGACAAATTCAAGAATAAAAATTGATTGTGCCACAAAGGGCGAGGTTTAGGCACCGGGCCCATTCTTACACCTAACCCAAACCATCATGTAATTATGGACAATGTCAGCAGACAATAGGAAAAACTAAAGTAAACAAGAAGATGGGATACAGTGGGGGTTGGGGGAGGGGGAGACAGAGGGAAAAAAAAGAAAAAGAAGGAACAAGCTAAACATTAAATAAATCCGTGCATTTGTAAGGAGATATTGCAATACTAAGAAATACTGACCATATGAAAAAAGGTGATTGATGTGCTCAAAATGTAACGAAAGCCAAAAAAAAAAGGAAATGGACCAGAAAACTAGATTGGTGTTTCCACGTCATAATTACTAAGAAAAACAAATGGATTTCATCAATTTGGGCCAAAAACAGCTGATATCTACCCCAAAACAAAACTTGTTAAGGATTCCCGCCAAGTGTTCGTCCGTGTGAAGTCGTGATATCAAACGCCAAGCTCTTTCGCCAAGCTATCCCACCGACTAAGACTTCAAACGTTAAATGAAATTATGAAAATTGCGCAGACCGCAATTTTCATAAATTTCATTGAACCTTCGAACAATTATTCGGTGGAATTAGCTTGGGGAAAGAGCTTGGCATTTGATATCGCGACTTCACACGGCTGAAAAGCTTGGAGGGAATCCTTAACAAGTTTTGTTTTGGGGTAGATCAAGACACACGCTAGTCACGCAGACCCGTCATAACACGTAATACTAACACGTCACGGACGCCAGACAGACAGTCGAAAATAATCGTAAGCATTCTGGGCCAAAATCAGCGAAAAAAATCCCAAAGTCCGAAAGTAAACGCTGATCGTTCCCAGCATGAAAGTGAAATTCCAGCGCAAGTCAAGCCAGTTTCCCAATGCAAATCCCGTGGACAAAAACCATCGAGTTCACTGGTCCCAAGTGTCAGTGCTGACACGAAAATTACTGACTCGCAACCTACACGTTCAGAACACATGACTGCGAGAACTTCCGTAACCACACCAGATGCTCGATCCAGGGACGTAAAGGTTTGGGTCGAGTGGAACGATACCAGGGTAGAAGAATATATAGGTAGTGCCACTCTTTCGCTCACAATGGTAAACATGTACCTGCTCACAGCGATTTACCGCCAGAGGGCGCTATCGTGAAGTAACGGAAGCGCAAAGCGTAATGGGGATCAAAACTATTTAGCGTCACTAAAACAAATTGATCACGATAAGAATACAAAATTAATCGTTTAAAATATACCATAATTCAGATTAGGATATTAAAATAATTCTAAGAAAGATCAGAACTGGCTGATCGTTTTACTTTTTTTAATCCAACATTCAATTTTAAAACAGGTTATCGTTATGAGTGGAGCTAAGTTTAACACATGGTTTTGTGTTCCGAGAACCCCCTACAACCGTGCTAATCGCCCGTCCAGGCTGAAGCTTCATCCGTGGTATCCGATGTATATCCATTTAAGGAATACCAACAAAGCATACCCCATGCTGGTGGTAGTCAAGTGAAGTTTAGAAAACACGGCAAATTAAATTTTGTTTGCTTCTTTCTAGCTAATAACGTTTTTCGACGTAACTCAACGAAATAATAACATTTGATCCTTGCATTTAACCACTACAGGAAGAAACGCAACCATAAAAAAACAAAAGGATTTCATTCAACAAACGTTAGTTTCATTTGAAAAAAAAATGCTTCCAGAAAGTCACTTCAGCGTGGCAACAATTATAGTCGTTTACACTAGCGATGGGAATCCTGAATACGAAACCTGAAATCGTCGTATCAAGGCGAAGCAGTACAGTACATATTAAACGAAAGAACAGACAGACGACGTGTTTATATCAGACAGCACGAAACAATAATATGCCTGCCTGTAATAGTTTAAAGCTTTCTCGTTGCCACGGTAATGTGAAATCTCGAAACCGAAACCGCGTCGCATGAAAGAAGGCCTACTTTCGAACCCAACACTGTTGTTAGCTTGTTAGTTGCTACTTACGAAATAAAATCGCCATGCAAAAATTAGGCCTAAACGCTAAAAATTAGGCCTAAAACCTAGAACTAGGCATAAAAGCTAACACATTTTTTACCTTCAAGTGGTTATTGCTTTTAGATTACTTAGATTAGTATGTCCAGAAGTCCCGTCCACCCAAAATAAAGGGCTATATATTGAATATGACTAAGTTGGTAATAACAACGTACTCATATAGGAAATCACCCCTAGCGAAACCGATAATGGTTCCCAAACTGACCTTGGAGTTCATTTTCAAGGTTATCCAAAATTATCTCTTAAACTCTTCAAGATACGGACATAAAGTAAATTAGAAAGTTGTTTGGGATTATAACACAATGTCAACAAAGAAAACAGAATTGAAATCGCGTCGTAAACATGGAAAATATGGGCAAAACAACGTGGACCCTACAGGTAAGCCAACAAAGGGGCAGCGAGCGATTAGCCTAGAAAAGTGATCAAATATCGTTTTTTCATAGCCTTAATTAGGTTTAAAGGTGTTTTGAAGCAAAGATTATGCAGAAAACAATCCATCCAGCAAGCATGGAACGAACTGAAGCTGAAAACGGAGGCTCACTGAAAATGGATATCTAGAAGGTGCACCATAAACAGAACACCAATCCATAGGCAGGAAAATACATGTACATTATTCACTAATGAATACAAGTTTCCTTCACTACGTTAAGGTGATAACACAAATACGATAATGCAGAACAAATTTAAATAGATAAAGCAAATTAACAGAAAATATTCACAAAATCCTACTTTTTAGCCATAGCGGTTGATTTGTTATGGTTCTGTATTTAGTGGTGCACCTTACCGGTAGCCACTCGGAGAAAAGGGGAGCAGTACCTAAAGTTTGAAGTTTTTCATTACTTTTTTAATTTGCACGAGCAAATTCCATTAAAAGAAAGCTATTTAGAGTGTTCCCAAACTTGCTCTTTAGGGGCACCAAACTTCATTGGGTGGGGAGGAAGGAGGGGCACGTGCCCACGGAACCCCCAATGAGCTTTCGCCCCTGCTTTCATACAATAACCGAAATTAGGCACAGGATTTCGTCTAGGCGATCGTTAGTGCTTTAGTACACAACCACGTGATGATGCCATCAGTGATTGCTGATCGCAGCCCCTTGGTTGGCTCCCTTGCAGTGTCCTAGTTGTTTTGCGCATATTTTCCATGTTTGTGGCGCGAATTCAGTTCTGTTTCCTTTGTTGAACTTATGGTATCGTCCCAAACAACTTTCTTATTTACTTTATGCCCATATCTTGAATAGTTTAGGATATGAATTTTGGAGGCCTTGAAGACGACCTCCAAGGTCAGTTTGGGAACCATCATCGGATTTGCCATAGGTGATTTCCTATATGAGAACGTTGTTGTTACCAACTCATATCCAGTATACAGACTATTATTTGCGGTGGACGGGACTTCTGGGACATACTGTATAAAGAGATAGCTGTAGCAGTGGGTGATAGAGGTGTGCGCCCAACATTTTCGGTGGTGTAAGTGTCAAGTTTTGTACCTGCGGCAGCATTGTGAACCTTTTTTCACAACCTTTTTTTTTGTTAAATACTATCGTATCGATGATTGTTTGGCTTGCAGTTAAATGCCATATTATCTATATATATATATATAACTAGACCGGTCACATTTCCCGGGACATTTTCCCGACGACTTTTCAGATTGATCGCCAATCATGCCTGGCTCCTTTTTTGGCTGCAGGTAGAAAGAGAGAGTGCATTTTCAATGCGGGCGCGAGGAGGGGAGAAGTGGTTTTCCTTTTGGCCTTCCTTTAGGCTTGCCGGCCGCCGATATTATTATAAAGATACGCTTAGGTTGGGCAAGCAAATTCATCATTATTATGAACTACAATGAAAGAGGGTGTATAATGAAAGAGGGCGAGCGACCGACAATGTCAAACAAACAGATGTGGCCTTTAACAATCGACATATTGCATTAATAAAACTAGCTCTTAAGAGCCGACTTGGAAGAGTTTCAAAGTTGGCTCAGTAACAATCACTGCATGCACAACCGTTGTTGGGTTTGTTGGGCTTGGTATCAGAACAGAGAAACGTCCTCCATTGAAAATAAACATTTACTTCCATAACACAGATCAGCAGGGGTTCAAAGAGGGAGCAGAGATGGGGATATTCAGACCACACAATAGGGGAAACCGGAGCCCACTACAGTGTTACGCTCAGGTATGCGGGAACCAGCTAGCCGGCGTATGTTACGCCGGGGGTACAGCTAGTTATTTTTTTAATACACGGACTACACTTTGCACAGCAGTTGCTGTAAACAATGTAAGAAGTATTGTTGGCGGGAGCTCAAACAGCAGTTGCTATGTGCTGTTTTATTTTTAGTCGGCGGCGAGGGTGTGGGCTGTGTAAGAGGATACAAATTACTAAACAGAAAATAAATGCTGGAGTAAACGAAAACCTGTTAAAATAAATACGATACGTAGGTTAGGCCTATACTTGAAAAAAAAGCTAAAATAAGAAAAAGGCCAGCAAAAAGCAGCAGTACGTCAGACCAAAAGACAAAGAGCCCAACTTAGCCGAGTGAGTATTGCACCTTGATTTTTTAGGAGCATTAACAAATCATTACAATAAAAAGTAAATATAAGTTTGAAATGAAGATCTGTTCGCTCCGCCTACAATAGGCCCAAAGCCTGTTTCCTAGTTAACAGGCGCATTTCTCCAAGCGCCATTTGTCTCGATCCTCCACATCAAGTACGGCCCGAAAGTTTTATTTACTTACCGTTAGTCAATCCCTGGCTGAAAATCCGTTTTAAAATGTGGCGTCTACGAGATTTTCTGTTGAATATTGGGGAATTTTATTTACAGCGGGACGAACGTATACGACGCTTTGCGCGCTTACAATAACCATGACGTTTCATCTGTGTGTGTGCATGTACTAATTTTCTAATAATTACCATGAGATCAAAAATCTAAAATACTAATGCGGTAAAAATTGAAATTAATTATTCCAATAGATCGCCGAAGCAAAATTGTAAGACACTTGCCTGGAAAAGTATAAACTGTGATGTTAAAATACGAGCATCATTCCTGTTTGTGACGACGCGATTAATGCGTTCATGCTGGTTCGTCTATTACGCGCAATGCCCATTGAGACAGTAGCTGCATTCTTCACTGCAAGGAACGCAGCTATCACCCAGCCGACCGTGGCTCTGGTGAATGCGCGGATGGTGATCAGCGCGTGGCTGTTATAAGGCAGGCGGAATGTTGCAAGGCAGGCCGGGTGTCCCTTTAACGTTTGTCATCCGTTTGCCGTATTTGCGTAAAGAGCAAATTTTTTAACTTATCTGAAGTATTCAGAACATGTGCGCGTTATAGTTAATTGGGTACTTGTAATTAGACCGCGATTTTAGGAAAAATTGTGCATTGTGAAAAACTGTATATTGTCCTTTGTTAATCCTTTTTTTTGTTTTTTTTGTATTCTTGTGTTTTCTCTTTAAGGGACAACTTCCTCGGTAGGAGCCATCATGAGAGCCGAGATGGATTGAATAAAAATTTCTGTAACAAGTCAAAGGCCAATAGCAAGGCCCGCTGAGATAGTAGCTGCGTTCCTCGCTCCACGTTCCAGGCCCGTCAGCTCTGTGCTTTTCCGGTATTAGTTAGTGACAGGCACGCCAGGATCGTCCAGTACCGTACGGCATGAGAATTGGTTTCTGAACAAAATTTATGCTTTAAACTTTAAACACGTAAAGGTAACGATCAAATTACAAGATCTGGCGAATATTGAGGGCTTTTCACGCATTCAATTAGTCCAGATACAAATTCCTATGGGTTATCAATCCGTACGGTACTGGACGACTCCTAGCGTGTCTGTCACTAAACAGAAGCAAGCTGACGGGCCTGAAGTGGAGCGCAGCTACTATTTCAGCTGGCTTTGGCCAATAGATGTTTCATGGCTACTATCTCCGTAAGATGTCGTTGTGCGTCCGGACAAGTTCCAGCGGTAAAATTTGGTCACCAGAAAGCCAAAATTTAAACAACAAAATTTGATTCTGGCTTTGCGAAGTAGAAATAAATAGTTTTATTGCATTGATTAATTGCTAATAAAGAAAAATAATTATGGTTGTGAATGTTAATAAAGCGTAACGCATGATGAATTATTAATTCTTGAATGAAGCTATTGAAAGCCATAATAATTGATAACTGCTTGTCAGCTAACTGTTAAAATCAAGATTGCCGATTATCTGTGAGATTTACTACTCCGTTGGCGAAATGTAATTAATTTTTGTTGGCCAAGCAATTATAGGCCTAAAAAAAAATTAAAGATCAGGTTAAGAAAAGGTTAAGGCCAGTGCCTCTCTTGATGTCAACGGACGTCTAATTTTGTGGGGGATTTGTCTGTTCCGGTATTGGGGGTAACCACTTAGTTAATATAGAGTGTTCTATCCTGGTTGTTAGCAGTATCTGATTGGTTCTTGCATGTGTGCCTTGTCTATACCAAACAAATGATTGTTACTATGCTAATTGACATATGTAATATAAGCCACGATATTTGCCAGAATAAACACCTGATTTGTACCGCCCATAGCGAATAGTTAGCTATAGTGATAGTTAGCTCTGTATATGTAAGCCTTATCAAGTTGGACGTGGCTTCAGTACGCCAACTGTAGGTTACTAGCACTCGCAATAAAAGCAGACAAGCTATAAGTTCTGCCTTAAGTTCAAATCTTACTCAATAGCTAAACAAAGAGAACACTCGGATGCCCCCTTCCCCCTCCCATCGTCGATGGCAAGCCAAACATTCTTGAACTAAACTTTTGAGTAACGACTTATGAACCCATTAAGGAATACGAACTGTTTTAATGACAAGAGGTGAAATAGACGAAAGATGGGATCCAGCTAAATAAAGATGAACTTTTATTCTCCGCACTAAATTGTGAGTGAACTCGAACAACTTAATTCTTCCTAATATTTAAGTTGTTAAAAAAAAACTCCTGAAAGGAAATTTTATCCAACAAAGTGTGCCAGAGAATAAAATATATAAAAATGTCGAACTTTATTACGCATCGCTTAGAACTTGCATTGTAACCTTCGTCATATTTAATCCTATAAGTAACTGGAATTGTATATCATCGCAATGTAGTGAATAACTTACAATAGTGCAACTTAAGATTTGTTGCTTGATAAATACTAAATGTGAATTTATTTAACCATGTTATTATAACGTTATGCTTTTATTATCGTACTTTAATTATGACTAGGTCAGAAGGGTCGAGAAATCATATATCCTGTAAGGTCCTGTAAACAGAATGGGGGTCCAAAACTCTTATACGGAATGTTGTACATCCTTGGTTGAGCTTACTCAGCCTTGTGAAAGGTTTTTTTATGAGAAGTCTTAGGCCATTGCGTAGCCAAACACCATAACTGCGAAGCGAAACGAAGCAAATAGCCACAAATATACAAATACCCTATACGTGGCGTACCTATTTAAGCGATTGAAACGAAGCCAACTTGTGTAACCTTGGTATGAAAACGCTCGGGACCTACCTATAGGTAGTCCTCGATTAAGAACCAAAGGCTCAACAAGAGTTAAATAAATACAGATACAAACCTATTTACGTTGCCGTTTGGACTTTATTTGTCAGACTGACTGAGCGGGAATCGAACCCACGACCTTTGAAACCACAGGCCGCGGGTCCCACTGCTGAGCCATTCTGACATGACCAAAAGGAAACGTCCATAGGTAGCATTTAACACGTGCATATATGCATACAAACGTACACTTTCCAATCGCCACAGGAGGGACGCTTATTTGCCGCGCCATCCTCTAAGTGAAACGAATGGAACACTGTCACCTGATCCTACACTCCCACATTTTCCTCACGGAACGTTGTCGTTCCTCAATAATAAACACTTCAGTCAACCAGACGGTGCACGAACCCCGCACGCACAAAAATAAACATTCGTTACCTCCCCCCCCCCCCCCTCCTCACTTAGCAGGGACCTAAAATTTATAGGTGTCAACTTTTTTTTAATAATGCCATTGTTTCGTAAAGGCGGTGATGACTAGTTTACTGATGGTGGACTAGTCCAGCTGTCGACGCATTTGAAGATTTGTTGCTGTCCACGCCAAGGTAGTCTCCTGTGGATCGAGTACATAGGTTCCTAGTTCTTAGATCATGTGCAGCTGAAGAGCAGAAGTCATTTTTTCTTTTTATGGCTGAGTCATTTTTTTTTCTTTTTCTGAAAAGTTAACTTCTTTCGGTTTCTATGACATTGTAGGCTTCACTGCACTGCTTACAAGGAATTGGGTAAGCGGGACTGGCCTGCAGTTCCAAGCCAGTAATAAATGGTTTCATCTGGAGCGAATAAATGTCACATACTATGAAATAAATGAAATACAATAAATGCTTTGTTTCCATCGTTCAGAAGGCCATTTAGGAGAGAAGCAGCTGGTTTCAGCTCGTGCCTCCAATCCAGTTGAGTTAATATCGCCAAAATCGTATGTTGCCAACGCAGCACTAGTAAGAGGCGTTAGATTCCTAGTAATGGCGCGAGAACTGGCGTAGATTAGGGAGGCATGAGACGCACTTTTGCTCCAGTCAGCCTTGGCTCAAAAATCAAAATGTCTTCTTCGTTTTAAGTTCGTTTAAACGCTAGTTCTTGAGAATTGACACACGCTTGGGCTATTCGCAGTACAAGAGATATTTTTCACACACATTATTTATCAGGTAAAAAATTACACAGCGTAATTCCTAATGTACGTTTTCTGCAAAAGGGAAAACGGACACTAGTTCAACAACTGGCCGCATGGGGTCAGGACTCATCACGAATGGTGGAACAAAAGGTATAATTGTGTTGAAAGTCCTCGTTCATGCCGCTTATGGTTTCATTCGTTTTTGTTGATTCATTATTACCAATCGCAGGTTCCTGACCAAAGTGTGCAGTTGATTCATGAGCATACCGAGTAATAAACAGGTAGAGCCTTTCATTTTTAAGCGTTAGATATTTTAAAATCACCTATTATTTCCATTAAATGAGTTCTTTGTCTCTCTGGAGTCATTGAGATAGCCCCGAAATTAACGTTATGTAAAGTTATATTAAATGTAAAATTTAATTCTAGAAAAAAATGGAAAAATACAATGAAGCCCATATTGTGAATTTATACATGATGTTCTTGTTTCTTTCTCGTATTTATAGAGTTTAACTGATTTTAACGCGTGTTTGGTTACAACACGATATAACAAAAGTAGAACTGAGATTCTGAGATTAGGCCATAAGGAACGTTCAAGTATAACGTCATCAGGGGAGGGGGGGGTCGCCCACTGGTAACCCCCCCCCCCCCCCTCCCTTTAGGGGGAAAAGGTAAAGTTAGAAATTACGTATAATTGCTAACGATTGATGACGAGGGGGGAAGGGGGGTTGAAAATGGCCAATTTCTTGATAATACTTGAACAACGCTCCCATTTGAGACATGTTTTCCAAATGGACACTGGTAAACGCAGGTTACTCGCGTAATTAATCTTTCCGTTTTTCTCATTTTCTGTAAATGCGTTTGTTTCCCCGTGAAACCCCGGGATTTGTTTGCTCCTGTAAGCCCTTGAAGATCAATGACGTCTCGTGAAGATGAGACTGGAAGAATCGATTTCCAGGTAATACATTTCTTACAAAGTTAAAAGGAAGACAGTTGTGTTAAATTAATTTAACGTTCAAAGGACAAAGAAAAAATAATGCGTTATTTTTTCTCATCCAACATCTTTTTTTTGTCTAACCGGATTGTTTAACGCTCGCTGTTATAGCGAAAATACACTTTAGGTGTCAAACCTTAGAGCTATGTACTCACTTCGTCATTGGCAAAAATCAAACTTTTGCCAAACTCACGACAGTTAGCAAAAATAGTTTTAAGCTATAGTAGCCCTAGTGCTTCTATGAAATCATAGGAGTTGAGTTGTGTTTGGGTGGATAAGCAACTTGACTAAACCGGAAGTTTAAGAGCGCGGCATCAAAGGACGTACCGCCACGCCAATTGGCACTCGCGACCGCGTGATCGGAAATTTACACCCAACGCACTCGGTTTAATCCCTCCAAACCATCTTTCAACATAGCGGAGAAAGCAGACGACGCCTAGTATAACGCGGTACTAAACTGGTATAACGGTATTAAATTGGATTTAATATTTTTTCAATTTTTCTGCTGCTACGACCTTTTAACTTGGTTAAACTTACTGATGTCACAAGAAGATGACTCATTCTGCACTGGTTTTCTTGCAAATATCATGCATTCATAATCACCCCGTCTCGTGTGTTACAAAAATACGATATTTACTTCCCCAACAATCGGCGTTAAGGTTTCGTTCGACTGTCAAACTTTGTTACAAAACACAATGGCACCTACGCCTGGCAATATAACAATCTCTTATCTTACCTACGTTTGATACATCATAAACAACGTATTACAGGGCGTATTTCACAGAAAATTCCACCGCCTACGGTGGAATTCCATTCGTCTACGAGCGGAATAACCGCGAATACCTCATGGCGGCTTGCTCAGGCGGAAGTAGCAGACGCGCTTTGCACTCTGGGTACATTCGTGAGTCACGCTTGCCATCAAAGACTACGCACTTCGGCTATGCATTTGAGTTGGGAGTTGCTTATCTACCCAAACACAACTCAACTCCTATAATGAAATGTTTGTTTTAATACGAACCTCCCTTCTAGATTTATTTTCCAGAAACCGACGGTACAGAGAAATTTGCTGAAAAGTAGCTGATTGCTAA
>JAHWFP010129488.1:0-16265 GCA_023313725.1 Lithobius niger
AAAGATCTGGATAGCTGCTCGAAACATACCATTAAGACTTGTTCAGTACCTGGAAAAGAATACTGAGGCAAAGTTCATGTAGACCTACTGATCAGCCTAGCGTGACCGATTCCTTGAAGTTCTATAGGAGCTATCTGACTAATCTCGGCACTCCATCGGTCCTGTGATAATCTTAGCTTTTTCTAGTTTGAGCTCTGGTTTTGTCATTCTCCTTATTAGACTTTTTTCTTCGTAAAACTGGGAAGGGTCTAAATTATCATAACATTAAAGACAAGTAATAAAAATTGTGTCATTTGCCTTAAGCCTCGCAGAAACTTACATTAAAATAAGTTAAAAGGGAAGCTGTCACAGTTTTAGCATACGTACTCCTTTCATACATTTCATGTGGTTTCGAAATTTAGGGAGGTTAGCAGTGTTTTTTATATTTCCGACTTTTAAAAGAAGCTCCTTCGTTGGGAAACTTCCTATGATGCATACGTTATTTATTTCTTGGAGCCTTACGTCATTTGAAGTAAAATGTTCTTATAGAACGAATGGATCAATTTCATGGATGATTTTAGAAGGTGAAAGAAGTCTAGTACGGGGAGTCGTAACTCGAAGATTCGAACTGGGCAACCTCCAAACATTGCAGGGGCCGAGATAATGTCCACAATACATCTTATAACCCCTAAAGAAGGTAGTCCCTCATACTATCCTTGTCAGCACTGAATGGCCGGGACTGTCCAGGTTTCCCATTACCGATTAAACCACCTAGCTCAGATGGTCATTGTGGCCATCATCGCCTCGTCACGATGACTACTTATTTGGTACTTTTTTTTAATTACTCGCTTTAATTCCTGTTCGTGACCTTATATGAATAATGAGGTTTTTTCTTTCTCTTTCGAGCTTAATAATGACAAATTAAAAATATATAGCAAATGTTACACCAAAAAGAAAAGCAACAACCAATTTGTTATTCAACACCATCAAAAGAACGGTTCAGAAATGCTCAACTCGCCCACTTACACCGGCACAATAGTTATACTTCGTATGAAACAACAAGCGAGTGAAATCCACCTGCGAGTGTCTCCGTCCAACATGGCTTCGGTAAAAGAGCCGTTTTGCTATAAAGGATCCCACTTTAATATGCATGAGGTCCATCTCTCGTTTGCTGCGAAATGGCCAGCTCGCGCAGCGAGCAATTTACAAAACGCGCATCCGAATCCCCTGGCTACAACGACGCTCGCAGCAGGACGGCGCACGATCTACGGCGAAAATCATTTTTAAAGGAGCCGCATTTCGACGATATGAAAAATTTAGTTTTCGCAAAAATGGATGCGAGTATACTCACACAGACAACCGGACCCATTGCAGCTTTCACCGGCGTACAGTCTACCGAGACCTAATAAAGCAAAAGCGGGTGAGTTCTGAATATCTCTCAGAGCGGGAATTAAAATGAGTATATGAATTTAAAATAAACTGCTTGAAGTGTATAAGATGATGTGATGTTTGCTATTTAGCATTTACAGTGTGCGCGTGTGTGCATGTATGTGTGTATGTGTTTATGTATAGTTGTGATGCAATGAATGCATTGCGAATGCCGATAAACAATTTTCGTTTCCTGATACGCAGGGACAATGGATTCTTAAAAATAGATACATATTCTAATGTGGTACATATGTGGGAACAATGGCCACTTGTTCCAAGTCCGTCGTTCGTAAAATTTGCATTCCGTTTATGCTTTTCTAAGAATTGGTGCTTGTCAGCACCATCCACATAAGGCACAGAAATGGTAATCCGCCAATGCAATGCAAATTCATTGCTGTACTCAAACATAAATTTAAAGCGCGAAACTTTAGACGTTTTAAACACAACAAACGTAGTGAGCAGTTTTGAAGAAAATATAGGCGGTAATGTCGAATAAAATGCAGGCCGCTTCTACTTAAAATATTATGTGCTCATTACGTTTTTTTCACCAAACTTTATACTTTTCTTGGAGTCTTGTCAAGTCATCTGAACCAAACTGCTTGAACATTTGAACATTTTAATAGATGTTTTCGTTTTAATGAAGAAAGAAATCCAGTAAAGGGAGGAGCAAACCCACGGAGTCCATCTGGGAAACCTCCGATCACCGCAGAGGAAAGAGATAGTGCCCAGAATAGGCCGGAATAGATCTCATAGCCACTGAAGGAGCCTGGTAGTCACTTACACTACACTGGTCGGCGCACAGGCTTTGCCAGGGTCCTCATTCCAGTCACCAATCAGAGCATCTTCTTCAGGCCGAGCTTTGTTAATGCGTAGCCACGGTGATCAACACTAAAATATATTCCAAACGTACAATATTTACTCAATATTCCTAAATTAGGCTTAGAAGCCATATCAAATAAAATTCGTAAAGAGCTAAAATCAAAACTAAATAAAAAATGTGCCTGTCAATTTTTAAATGTTTGCAGGAGGTACAGATGTATGTGTTTCGGAGCCTATCCTACAGTCCCTAGGAGGGGTGAAGTCTAATTTTAAACTGGCAAACTCCATGGCAGGTAACTTGCTGCCACCACTCGTTGACCTAAAGATACCTAATTTAACTGAGTGCGTTCCTGACAATCAAAGAATTATCAAAACTGATGTGACGGAAATGCCTTAGTTTTACTTATACTTTGACACGGCACACATATTTGTAAGCAGTTTAGACGTAGAATTTTTCGACATAGAAGGTTGTGTGCTCAGTTGTGTGTTGGAACAACTTGGCAGTTTAACTTAGGCCTGTGGCTTTAAAAAATGGTTATTTACATTTAAATCCAAAATGTAGTGAATATTTCTCTTTACGATTGGGGCGAGAAATATAAAATAAGGCTGGGTTTTAAAAACCTGAAGTTACGGTATTTCACATTTTGCTAAACAGCGCAACGATGTCGAAATTAAATCCTGAAAACTAAGCGACTGAACTATCGGTTTTAAGTTATAGCAAATTTAGAAATGTAAAACTACAACCGAAGTGATCCTCCCAAACCACTATTCCTACATTAAAATTAATCATAATAATGATAATAATTAATTTAAAAAAATTTAACCACAGAATGGTAGGGATCTAGAAGGCTCCCTTGTACCACTTGTACTACTCTGAGTCGTTAAAGTTAAAAGGTTAAACCCAGGCAACAAATTCAAGCCTTCTCAAGAATTTGCAAGGGCAAATTTTTTTGTTAAACAAAAACTTCAAACGATCGAAACAACGCGCCTGTCTGCCTCCTCGGACAGCGTTCCATGAATGAATTACTCTCATAGCAAAAAACTTTAGTCAACAATCAAACCTCGCTGCTTAGGCAGCAAACTTGAGCGTGTGGCCTCTAGCTGCCGAGTAAGGCCAAGGGTCAAAGAATGGCATGTCCACTTGCAGAAAACCTCTGACACTCTTGAAGGTCAAGAGAAGCCTACATAACTCCAGGTACTCGAGCCCCACACAAGTTAATCTTATGACGTTAGAGAGGTTCCGCATGCCAGAAGTTTTTTAGTAAATATGCGTTGGCCCAACCCAGTCGATGTCTCCAAGGAGAGATGGAGACCAAACAGTGCACGCATACTCCAGGAGTGGTCTCACAAATATTTAAACTTAAACTTACATGTTTGGTACCTAGAAAATATATTTTACCAATTCATGGTACCCTAGTACGTACTGTTTCATCCTGTACCTGCTAGTCTGATAGGCCCGCGCCTATGCTATGTGACATAGCTTCCAGTGGCCACTGCCTGGTTTGTAAGACATCAAATATATTTTCTTTATTCTTTATATACAGCCTGGTTGGATCCGAGTGACCAAGCAGCGGTCCGAGGAATGCTAGCCTTACCTGGTCAGCTAAGACCCCTCACTGTGCAATTCCCAACAATTTTATTGGCTGCTAGACTCAGCCAAGCTAACTTTTAGCACTCACAAAGGATTCCAATTGGCTGAGCTCCTGCCCTGTGATTGGCTGAAAAATGTCTTCTAGTTCCGTTTTTTGTTTTCAAGCAATACTAATTTCTAAGTGAAATGCACCGACATTAACTTTTTATATATAAAAATACTACGATGAACTTTTGAGCCAATAGCTACCTAACCAAAGCTCGGGTTATAAAATATCTCAAGAACTAAGCAAGAAAAAAAATCTTAGTTGATTCAATACAATACACAATAACTTCAGTTCGCAAGTGACAATGAATGCTGCCTTCTAAGATTCTAAAAGTCTAAATCTACGTTAGCTTTTAGAAAGCAAAAAAAAACTTAGTTTAAAAATTAGTAAACCAAAAAGAAAAGTTATTTTTCACTAAAGTAAATTTTTCTGCATTTGGTTCCAACTGTAGGCTATATTGTAGCTTACAAATACTGAACCATATAGAGATACACACGGACAAACGACAATCATCACCTAACACCGAGATTCTTGTAAGAATAAGACACAACATTTGTCCAGACCAACACAGTGTACATTATTATCATTCGACCAACGTTGTAATATAGTAACTAGTGAGGTTAAAATATGCAGTATCTTTCGAAAGCGGAATTTTACGATAAACATCATAACAATTCCAAAGAAGAGTTCTGTAAGGGTATAGACCTATCAGCATGACTCAACCTATCAACTTCCTGCTATTCTAATAAAACATTTTCTATTAAAAACAGCAACTTAAACGATCGTGGTCCATTATTTATTGAAACGAAACAAACTATACGCTTGAATGTGACGTGAAGTAAAATATTGTTTCGTCTTGCAGACTGGGCCTAAAAAAAATATCGCAATTTGCTCAGAAACGTTAAAGTTAATCAACCCATGATCGAGGTTTGCCTTATCAACTGATACTCCTGACATTCCAACTAAATTTTACAACCACCAAGTTCACCGACGGGGAGGTGAAAGACCTTGGAAATTTGTAAAAATTACGATCTTCTTTACATATGATAAGACCTGGATTTGAGGTTTGTTTAACATCTCTATAATGTGTGGCATAGTGGCAACCCGGATCACTGCACTGTGACTGAGGTTGGCGCTAATGATCTAGATGTTGACGCGTCATTAAGCCTCATTTCCCCTTCCCCCCTGTCACCCATGGTTTGACAAAAATCAAGATAAAAAAATTATAACGATAGGATTTTTTTTAAGAACTTAAACCATACGTTGAAAGTAATTATTTTGGAAGAAGTAACCTCACATTTGTTTAGAAAAATTCTGAAGTTTTAGGTTAATGTTTTTGAAATGTTTTCACCACCTTGTTTTCTACATTACAGTGACGAACACTTTTTCCCCTTTTGATTTAGGGCTGTAAAGAATCTTGTTTTACGGGAATTTAATTTAATATTGACATTGCCTTTACATAAAACGTTAAATTTAGTTGTTAAGAAACGCAGACGAGAACCAGTTAGATTCTGGGCTTTATCAAATATTAGCAGTCCAATTTGCAAGTTTAAGTTACTTTTCTATTGCTCTCATCGTTCTTGCGAAAGGTATTAGCGCAAAAGAAAAAACATTATTGTCGTGTAGTTTAATCGGCACGACTTCTCAATGTACTCTTTCTTGTTCGCAATTTATCACCGGTTTCATTTTCTTTCATTCAAATCAATGATTTTATTTTAAACACGCGACTTAAATCGTGATTATCATCATGATTTTAAGCTAACAATCGTGGTTAGCCAATGCATCCGTTGCCAGCAAGTTTGTTTGTCAACATAAAATGGCTTCGTCAAACGGAAAATTGAATGAAAAAGACACAAACAGAAAAAAGTTTCACATTCAGAAAAACAAGCTCTGATCGATTTTGCTCAGGCTCCTAGAATAAACCTTTTTCTCCGATTCCAGCCAAA
The DNA here is from genome assembly GCA_023313725.1 of Lithobius niger. Classification (NCBI taxonomy): domain Eukaryota; kingdom Metazoa; phylum Arthropoda; class Chilopoda; order Lithobiomorpha; family Lithobiidae; genus Lithobius; species Lithobius niger. The sequence goes on from JAHWFP010129488.1 coordinate 5,810, forward strand.
GCTAATGATCGAAAAATTCATTGTAGAAGAGGTTGGCGAGTTATTATAATGAGGTTCCAACTGGTAAGACGGAAATTGGCATGGAAGGACAAACCCCCAGCATGTCGTAAGGAGTGTTCCACTCACAACTTGACTAAAACTCAATATTTACGGCGTGCTTTCACCTTTCGGCCTGGTTTCAGCAGTGAAAAGCTGAGTGATCTATGGATGCGTGTATATGTTCACCCAATTTTCTTCGCCTGAACTTTAGCCAATGATTTAACATATCATCGTTTTTATATATTGCAAAGAACAACATACAATTTACCAAATGCCCATTTTGGGTTTGCCGATTCTCAAACAAACCGCAGAATGCTGGCATTCATCTGTCAGTCATTTTCTTGCCTTCTGAAGTAGCAATTTTCTTCTTGTCATTTAAATCGACGTTACTCCGCCAAGTGCATCGTACTTCGTGCCTCCAACCACAAAAGGAGCACCTCCCTATGCATCGTTTCTATGGTTACTAGCAGCTGCCATGGTGTCAACAGTTTGAAAGGCAAATGTTCTATACAAGACGAAAGCCACCATTAACTTTAGTAACGGCAGCACCGAGATAATTTAGGTTGCACGAGTTTATGAGTATTCGCCGAGTATTCGCGATTCCAAAAATGTAAGGACAACGTTACAGGATGAGTGAATAGTAGGCTCATATACATTTTTAACGGTATTTTCTGTTAATAGCAGGCATACATGATATATGTAGATCAATCGAAAATAAGATACGGAAAACGATGTGGTTGGATGCAACACTTCATGTTGAATTTAAAGATCAATTCCAAGGTAAAATAGGTCGAACCCACACAAAAAAATAATAGTAATAAAACACATTTTTTGCTTGCAACACAAAACAACCCGACACATATTAGGTTTTGAATACAATTCCTTTAAATAAGATCCTATTCATTTTTTGCATAAAATTAAATGTAACGACAAAATGACACTCTATAAACAGAGACTACTAATTAAAGCATGATGCTGTCCGAGTAAAACGTGTCCCCCCCCCCGGCCCCCCCCACCAGCCAAGACCACCCTTTTATATGACTGACAAACGTGAAAGTGTTAAAAGTGGAGTTAGTTTTGAAAAAGAAACTGTTCAAATACTAAATTGTTGGATTACCGTAATTGACTATTGAGTCATGTTGGTGGCGTCGGTCTTGATTTTCTGGAAAACCTTGGATTAAAATCAAAATAAAGGTTTTTGATTTTTCGAGGTGAATACGCTGATGTGTTGCAGAAAGCGAAATTTAATTCTACAGATTACACGTGAGCCAGCACAACTTTTAATAGTTGGAATATATTTAGAGTACATATCTGGAATGATGCAGTTATCTGCTTCGAGATCCTAAATTTCAATTTTTTAACAGCATGGTGGGCATACCATGGATCTAATAGTTAATTCATGCCCGAGGAAGCTGATCTGATTGGTAACTGGAAAAAAGATGCAAGACAACCAAGTTTTTTCATCAGCTACAGAATCGGTTGACGAATGAGCTTATGATGGAGTTTTTTCAAGTGCACACAGACGAATCTTAACATTTTTCGGTTTCTATTTAGTCTAGGTGTTTGCACTTTTTTCAACTGTTTCTGCAGCCTAATCATTTTAAAGAAATCAAACATGACGGTTTTTACCTTAAACGTGCTGTTTTTTTCTTATGTCAGGAGTTTTCCCTCCATTTATTAGTTATCTTTCTGCTTCGAAAACACTGAATCAATTGTGTCTGAGCATTAGTTGGCTCAGTGTTTTGAAAACATAATTTCAACAACCACAATGGACAAAAATACTGCGTGACAGTTCATTGCCTCCGAAAGGGCAGATTTTTATACTGATGAATTTTTTTTAACTCCGCAGTAACACCTCCGGAGTTACAATATTGAAATTGTAGAATGAAACATTACATGATAAAAAAAATTAATTAAAATACTTTCAGTTGACTTGGCTATTTGTTTCTAAATTTACCCTCGATAAAAAAAAAGGGCACAAAAGGTGAACTGTCACGCACGAACGAACTGAATGAACTGATAAAAGTACATCACTGGAAAATTCATAATGAAAGTAGCCGTAGCAAGTTAGCATTAAGTTAGCATTAGGAATTAAATTAGGAAATTGCTATCAACGAAAAATTCTTATCTACACAGTTATAAGCAGAACTGATTAGAGGTCTGGTTAAAGTAATTGAACTGAATTTTTGAAAAGAGATGACTTAAAGTAGTAATATTGATATAATAAAATAATAATAACGGTATTTATTTGACAAATAGCTCAAAACGGAGCTTGCAGGATATATATCGCTTATGCAAGCCCAAACATACTAAATACAGTGAATCAATATAAGTAGTAAAATACTTCTAGGGTTAACAGATTGAAAACAAACAAAAAATTATAAATATACCTTAATATTCACAAAGTTACTGCATTACGTAACTTTATGAATTTTAAGGTATATGTATACATTTCACGGTTTCTAGACAAAAATTTTCCAAATTTCACATCCTTCAGCTGTCTCCTGAGAGCCCAGGCAGAGGGTGTAATGACTGCGGCGGCCGGCAGAAAGTTCCACACACCAACAACGGTTAGCGAAATATTGCAATCTGCAATCTTTCTTGCTGACATTAACAGACAGTTTCCACGGATGCCTCCGAGTACGCCTGTGTCTTAAAGAGTTGGGGTTGGTGTTCACTAGCCCTCTAATAATAGAAAATATTAAACAAAGCTTCACCTTTACCACACAGCTCTAACGATTCACAGTCTTTCTGCATAGGATAATTGACACAGCCCTGGCAGGAACTTAGTAAAACGGCGCTGAACAGATTCCAGCCTTTCAATATCACTGAGCAAGTAAGGTGATTAACACAAAGTACAGCATTTAAATTAAGAAATTACTAATCAATGAAAGATTCTTAGCTTCACGGTTCTAAGCAGAACTTATTAAGGTATTAAGGAAGTTGTGCTATTAGCACAAATTAGAGTGATTAAATGCTGAAATTACTTATCAAAGAAGGAGTCTTAGCTTCACGATTCTAAGCAGAACTAATTAAAGGTAACTAGCTTGAAAATAAGCAGACTTAAGGTAATTGTAGTATTAGCATAAAGTAGAAGAGCGATTACTCATCAACGAAATATTGTCTCCTCACAGTTCTAAGCAGAATCGATTAAAGGTGCGTAGCTTTGAAAATAAGCAGACTTAAGGTAGACTTAAATAAGGTAGACTTAAGGACATAAAGTAGAGCGATTACATGAAATTTGCTCATCAAGGAAGTAATCTTGGCTTCCCGGTTTAAGCATAACTGCTAAAGATTCCTAGATTTGAAAATCAGTAGACATGCAGCAGCTATACTATTTAGTGCAAAGAAGAGCAATTAAATTAAGAACATCCTCACAAATAAACGGGAATTCCCGTTTGTCGAATCCCGTTTCGCCAAATAATTTTTTTTCCAAATTACGTGCGTTGCTTGCGCTGCTGCGCTCACTGCGGCTAAATATACATCAAAAACCGCAACTAATCACAAACTCCTTCCAATTAGGAATGTATTTTTAACTTCTCCAACGTCAAATTTCTTAAGAATAATTTGATTCGGTGGAACAGGATTCAGCGAAACGGGAATTCCCATTTTGCCGAATTTTAATCAGAGCTTATTTTTCTGTTAAACAGGAAAAATTTTCGGCAAAACGGGAATCGGCGAAACGGGTATACATCGCCAACATTTCCGAGTTTACCCTCGCTATTGTTCATGCAAAGTCGGATCTCGGACGGTAGCTTCAACCAGCTAAACCCAAGACCCGATTGCAGCCAGGAACCCGTGTCCATTGCGTGATTCCCCGGCAGTCTATTGTTATTGTGGCGCATTAAAATACGTACATCGAAGCAGTGAGCCTTAGTTAATGTTTGGGGCTTGTCCTTACCTGTCGTAACCTCGAATAAGCTTAGGGCCAGCATAGACAACACTGGAGCTGGCGCCTAATAGGCGATACGTAGTGCAGCAAAGTCACCCAGCTCTGCAATGGTGATGATCTTAACATTGACAAAAATACATTAGTCACCAAAATAAGTGCCATCCGTAAACACACATGTATCTCGTCATGGTTCATGCATGATAAAAATAATGAAGATTAAAAATCACACTCAACTCGTAGAATTCATCCAAATTCCTAATATTTCAGCAGCCAATTACAGTCTGGCTTCTTTAGAAGGGCAGCTTAAAACATGATAACGAGTTGGCGCCAGGTGACAACATTAGTTGCATCAGCCAATCTCATTACTTCCAAGAAATTAAAATGTAAAGTGAGACGAAGCTGTTTCTGGACTGTAATTTTCATGACTGTCATTTTGGTGAATGCATTTTCATGGATGCACACAACTTCTTCAGTTATAGCAAACAGTAAGAGCCGGGGCAAAAATTCAAATGAGAAACATGTAAGAACTTAATTAATTTAGTATGGAATTCAATTGGCCTGTAGAATTAAGGTGTAGAATCCTGTCTTTGGCCGAGTCATTGGCCCTGTTGTTAGCAATTTTGTTCTGATTTGTTTGAAATTTCGTGACAATGGATGCAGGAAAGAACAGAGTTCGAAGATGAAATTCCGACCGCAAATATTTTAGAGGTGGGACCGATATTCGAGATAGAGTGCTGGAAGACATCAGAGAAAGTGGAACAGCAAAGCACTTCCACATCGAGCACTGGGCAGAAATCACAAAGGTTTTGCAAAGAAATCGTTCAAGTGGACCAGCAAAGCCTGAACCGAGGAGCACTGGGCAAAATCATGTAGGTTTCTACCACGTAAATATAAAAAATAAACAAGGTATTATAACTCGACCGAGTAATTGTGATCGTCAGAATTCATTTATATGCCTCGTTTAAATAGCTACTGGTGCAGGACAGTTACACAGTACAACATTATGGCAATGAATTTTTCAAGTAGGTTCTTGTGGGCCTACTCTTTTCTGTACTCTTCTTGTGCTCTGTCGGAGAATTTCAGTCAAGTAAAACATTTCTTTTGAATGAAAATTATTAGGAGATAACAGTATTGCACCAGCCGAACTTGTAATAATAAAATTTTTTTGTTTTTTGTTTTTTTTTTACTTATCAGTAGGCTACTGCGCCATAGTCTTTCCAATGTCGGTCAAGAAAAGGTGCTTCAATTACGATTTCTTCTCCTTTTGCAGGCATTTACGCTAGTATTTTTCTGCTAACAAATCATTTTTCATTGTACTTGGGTTTTTTTTCCCGTACGAACACATTTTTCTTCCAACTTTTTTTTATCAGTGTCTGCGTGAACCCTGGTGCAGTTAATCAACAAAATATATTACAGTGATGAACCAGATGTGTTGATGACCATGACGAAGGTCAACTTAGAATCTGCAGATTGAATCCAAAACTTTCCTAAGTTAAGTATTAGTTGATGAGGAAAATTCGAAAATATTTTCTCTGTTTTCTTTTCAGTTCCAGTGTTAATTTACTGAATGGCTATGGGACTATTCCTTTCCGTCGTATACACAATTTAATTTATTTGATAATAATTTTGGATCACCTAGCTTATATTTCACATTTTACAGTTTTAATTTTTATATCTTTGTTAAAAAAAGACAATAACGTCTCCAAGAAAAATGTAGAGGGTATACACGAATTCCACAACGTAATCGGCTGGTGTATATATCCTGAACCCCAAAAGGATGCTTGTGTGAACTTTTACCTTTCCTTTCACCTTTTCTACACTCTGAAGACGAGTACACAGTTCGTGTGGAGACTGAGCAGGTACACACTGATGTGAACTCTCAGTACACATCGTGTTCAGAGTGTACGCATGCCCCGTTTGATGTGAATGTACATTACTAGTCCCACCTCTTCCACCTACACCTTAACCTCCACTTCCACAAACATACTTCCATAGCGACATTAATAGACAATTTAACTGTCCCAACCCCCTCCACGTGAAGTCCATTTTTTTAGATGTAGGTCACAGCATTTTTCTGCCTCCCTCCCTTTTCATGATTACCTGAATATTTCATCATCCCGATTGCAGTTCCGTTCGCAAAGCCAAATTAACAGAGGAAATTAGTCCAAAAATAAAAAGCCCAACTTCCAAACACGTCCCATTCCACGTGCATGCGCAAACCTTTTAGGGAAATTAATCAGTCCGTAAATGATTGCATGACCGAAATTCAACTGTTTCCATGGGAAGACGTGCCAACATAATTGCCACTATCTGTCGCTCTCTATTGCCCTAGACAACACACATTGTCTCGTGTTGTCGTTAAGGGCACGGGGGAATTTTAGAATCAAGCTGCTGTTGACGACCATTTTCCGAAATTCAAAGGGAATGAAGGCAATAAACAAAATTACGGCAGCAAAACCATTTTAGGTGTTTTTTTTTTAATTCGACTCAACAAGGAATCTATGAAACAAATGCGTGAAACTGGTTCCCGGCTTTTGGCTCATTCTGGGCATTCGAAGTGGTGACAGAAGGATTCTAACATGTTGACGTCTCTGCTGATTTATTTCATGGACAAAACGAAGATCGGCTTATGAATCTGCAGAATGATTTTAAACTATACTTGCAGAATTCACTACTTACATGTGCTAAAGGTGTTAAGTTATGGGTTGACATCAATGTTGAAGTTCTTCATATACAGCCATAACGAAAGCCAACTTAGAATTTACGTGTTGATATCAAAACTTTTACTTGCAGAATTCATGACCGAGATGTCACAATGACGTTCACAGTTCAATCGTATTGACATAACTACCGTATTTTTATATGAACCGTGATGAAGGTTAGTTTAAATCTGCCGATTGATTCCAAAACCTAACTTGTAGAATTTCTGCAGCAACTTGTGTTCTTTTTTTTCAGCAGAACGAAGCTTATGCAATTTAAGAATATTGGAAAATCATCGTAAAGTTTGTATGTACAATTTTGAAAAATCATACTCTTTATAAGTTAGAGTGATTTGTGTGTTTGTCTTCTGAACCTGCCCAACCTTTGCTTATTGCAAACGCCGAAAACAAAAATCCTTTTTTCGAGATGATTTAGAATTTGATGATTCATCCTAAGTAAACAATCTCTCTTTGTTTGCTAATACAATCATCAGCAATAACTGCAACCAAATGGTTATGAGAGTATGAGTAGCTCATACCGAAAATCACAGCAGTAAATTTCTGGCTGCAAACATTTCCATTACCTACCGAACTTCCAAATTGTAACTAAATTAATAATAATAATAATTGTTTTAGTGTGATAAAATGGGCGAAATAATCAGGCAATTTCTAAACATCAACTAAATGTGCACGAGACAGCAATGTTTGGTGAAATGCATGTTGGCTTTAGTTGGCTCACTTCTATGCAACCAGCGAACGTTTAAATTAATATTTTCATTCCCAACGATTGAACGGATGAACTGACGCTGGCGTCCCCGTGCAACTCGGCAGCCCGCACGAGCAGAATCTCAAATAAAGCGTTCGCTGTTCGACTTGTGGTCGGCTACTTTGTCCAATTCGAGTTTTGATCGTCACAAAAAAAACCCACCCCCGAAACTAAATCCCTGCATTGAGGCCAGAATTTAGCTCTGAGAGATTAAAAAAAATGAATTAAACAAATAAATAGAAAATAAAACAAGAAAAGAAATACTGGTATCCACCTGGTATTGGGATCGAGGCAAATACTGGGGTATCGGTACAATACTGTATTTTCGCCATACTATTTGAACGAAACTAATCTCTTGCCTGTCGAAATAAATCGACATAAATCGCAATAAATAACACAGAGGTAAATCGAAATTTTGCCACGAGCGAAAATACTAGAAATAACGTAGTATAGTAAACCACCTTTATGCACTTACGTGTCATTATGGTCCCAGATTACATCACAAGATCACTACCACCTTTAACTTGTCTACTGATATAAAGATAACTCACTGATCCCAGTATTGAGGCCACATCCATGACCAGAACTCCATTCAACCGAGTGTGCTCGGTCGTAAGAAATGAAGAGAGAATACAAATCAATACACACTCATAAGCTCAACAAAGGAGAAATAATTAGACATAAATCGCTGTAAATGAAGGCTTATTACCGAATTACCTTTGTATTAGCTACAGCGATTAATGTGTATTTATTTCTCCTTCGTTGAGCCTTATGAGAATATATTCATTTGTATTCCCTCTCCATTGCTTATGACCGAGCACGTTCGGTCGAATGAAGTCAGTCCGGCTCTCGGGTTCAATGAGTTGTCTTTACATCAGTGAATAAGTGGCCATATCAGTAAAGTCACTATGGTAATGATCCTGTGATGGAATGGTTCGTTCGTTCGAATCCGGTTCACCTCACTTGAATGAAACGTAAGTAAATGAAGGTAGGCTTACTGTACTTACGTTATTTCTTGTTTTTTCGCTGATGGCTTATTTTCAATTGACTCTTGTCTGTCGCTTAAATCGTATTCAAGTCGCTTAGCAAAAACAAAACAAAAATATGAAGATAAGGTTGTTGCATTGGCTGAATTTGTATATCATTGGCCTTGAATCATTGATCAACTAATGTGCTTTTAAGTGTCTTTTTATGTGTTAAGTTGTGAAAATTAATTTTCTGAATAATAATTAGGGACCAGTCATTCATTAGTTATGGAGGAGGGGAGGGAGGAGGCATTAAAATGTGGCTCCCCCACTAGAAAAGTTAGCTCTTCTTATGGCTATTTTGGTCATCTGTGGGTCTGTGGCCTGATTAAATAAATAAGTAGCAGCATGCATCGGCAAAAAAAAATGTATGAAATGTGTATAGAAAAATGCACGACGTTTTTTTGAAAGAGGCAATGTTGATTTTAAACCAAGAAGTCTTCTTGAAGCCTTTTTTGGCTCGCTATTCATGATACAACTTTGGGTTTGATGGATGCCTGCATGCATGTCGGCATGCCACCAGCACCCACACAGTAAGTATAAAAATTGAGGCTATTGAAATTGGACTGAAATATTTAAGCGACAATGTCATATACGTGGGAAAGTATTACCAAACTTAAAGAATATCTTTTTCCTTGTGCTGAAATTACTGCCGACAGATGGAGCTAATATTTCAGACAGAGCTGACTGAGGTAACTGTTGTCTGTGGGTAGCTCAAGTCTCTTGCAGATGCTACTTGAGCTTACTTGGGCTTACCTCAATTGGCGCTCAATCAGAACTAGAAGTTCCATCTGTCTGCAATAATTTTGGCATATTTCATGGTCGGAATGACACCCATTGAAACGTTTTGTGGTGAAGTAGTGGTGAAATTGTTGTATCGAACAATTGTAGCAATTGTGTCGAGAAGTTGTAACGCGTTCCTCAGTCCCTTTTGTGTACAATTGTTGCGACCTATATATGCGAGTAAAAATCGATGAAATTGTCCTTTAAGATAAATTGGTTTTTTTGTTTTTTTTTGCATTAGTAGCGTTCATATAGTTCAACTTTAGGGACAGGTTGAGGGTTTCAGCAATGGCCACAGCTTTGAGCTTTTTCAGTGTCCCTCTATCTTGGAAGCAAGACACGTCCGCACATCAATGCCCGACTGACTGCCAGGAAAACGTGCGACCGTTGCAGTTTGACGGAATGCAAAAGCAAGACATCTCATCGATTCGTCGGCATGTTGTTGTGTGTGACAAGGTGTCGTCGAGATCTGTCGTCATTGTCCGATTGTGAACCGAACGACCTTTTCAATAAAGCTCGACGACCATCAACGTCAAGCAAAGTCTGAGAACACACTTGCCCTTCTCCTCCACGTCCGCCATGTTTACCAGTTGGCGCCAAAACCGATGAAAATTCAGTGCAGCGTAACAACCAACCGAGATCAACGACACATTTCAATTCAACGCCACGCTCACAATACACAAGTAAACGCGACTCATACATTGCCTGATGCAAATTCTTATGACAGCTTTCTTTTTTCCACTTTAGGAGTGATAATGGAAGTCTTTGCTCGCTAGGTTAGTTCCTTTTCTCAGAAATCAGAAAGACTAAAGGAAATTACCATTGTGCATAATTAGTATTATCTAATAATGGCATTTGTCTTAGCATCATTAAAAAAAATCAGCATTAATGATAAGAGTTGCCACCATGTCTATTAGACCTTTTTAGACTTTTTTTTATTAATTTCTTGGGTGTGGAAAAAGTGTCTTGCAGTACCACTATCGTAAAAAAAAAAAAATTCATCACTCTGTGGTCGTACCTTGAGGTGCCACAAGAGCCTTTAAGTTTCACATCGTATGTCAATGGGCGGAAAGACAAAAAAAAAAATATGGTGAACTGATTGGTTGAAAATTTAATTTTAACATTATTTCATTTGATGCTTTCAGAAACCATGAAAGGTAACTGTAATAGAAAGGATTTTTTTTTCTGCTCAATAGTGTACATAGGGCCAAAATAGGCTTGTAGATTATTTCAATTAAATAACTTTACGTGT
>JAHWFP010129488.1:16665-32572 GCA_023313725.1 Lithobius niger
GTGTATAATTTTCGCTGATGGCTAATTTCCAATTTTCCTTAATATTATTACAGCGATTTGTGTCTATTTATTTCTAATTTAAAGCAACTCGCACATAATAAATTTGTCAGGATACCTTGCACAATGTAAATATCGAACAAAGCTCCAACTAGCACGATAATACGTTCAAAATTAACATGCTCAGTGGTTCTAAGAACGTAAACAACATTCCAAAAATTTCCTTACAGAAAAAGTGGGGAGAAGAAACAGAGAGAGAGGGAAGCCCAAAATAAATTCTCGTATCACGAACGAAATCGTATTAGAATTGCGGGGGGAAAAAACAGCACTTGAATGGCTATGAAACTGTTTGTTTTAAATGCACTTTTTGTCTATAAAGAGGACACAATAAAATAAACTGCCCGGACCCTCGGAAGTAAGACATTATATGCAATATTAAAGTGTTGAGATAAACTATAGACATTTATTCCTTGTAGTAAACACCTTATTTTAAAGAAAGTGCAGAAGTTAAAAGACATGCTATTTTAAAACTGCTATAATAAAACTCATACTGCTTGTATGAAGAAAAAAAAGCAATTTTCATGCTTCAAATTCAACGACCATTAACTACAAACAAACCTTTACGCTTGTACGGTGTATTTAAAGTGTAATCAGCCCAAATGAAATTATAAGAGAGCGCAACGTTTCAGAGAACACAAGTTTACATCAACGTATGGAAAAGTTCTAAATGTTTCAAAAAGCTAAATAATTAAGCACAAATCACTGTAAACAACGTAAGGGATAGGTAGAAACAGGCTAACGTCTAAATTCACGAGCTGTTGCAAATCTAAATGTGCACATCCCAAATGAACTAAAGTGAAGTACAGTAATCCATATTGGGTACAAAGAGTCCGACTCGGCAAATCGCATTATAAATGAAACTCAAAATTAAAAATTTGTCGTCTGCATGAGGACCATTTTCAAGGGAAAGGTTACTTGTACTGCAGAATATCGTTACACGCTGTAAGCTTTCCATTAAAAATGAAAGCCAAACGGACGGACAACTTGGAATCCGAAATTTATTAGAGCAGTGCTTGGGCAAGTTGGACAGTTAACTTAAGCAACATTGATTTGTTGGACAAGAGTTCCCCTACGTTATACTGCCAACAGTTAAATGTTTGCAGCCGTTTGCAGTCAACGGTTGCACCAGCCTTGTAATGTCTCGTTGCCCAATCTCTAAGCCAACGTGTAGGCTGAAAGTTGGGCCAATGTTTGTAACCCGACTCTGATGGCACTGTTGGGCCAACGACGTCGAAGTAGTTGGCATTACTCCACTATGCCAATGTAGGGCCACCATGTCAAATCAACCCCTAAATAAAAATGTCTCTTAAAAAAAAATTCGATACCCGTTAGTCAGGATTGAACACAGTACCTATTGCATTTCAATCGTGGATGTCATCCACTACACTTCAGAATTACTTGTAAATTTGATCTTAGCCAATGAATCTAAAGCTAAGAATGCAGGGAGAGTGGACATTTTCATCGTAAATATATGATGAAGTTTCAAGTTTGCAGAAAATATTTACTTTAGTGTAGTTTGATAGAATACAAGAAAAAAAGGTTGCAAGAAATGTAAAAAAGTTTGTGCAGTACAAAAAAAATTAAGGTTTTATGGTTGCACCAAAGAAAATACATATGCACTACAATCATATAACTACGGGCAACGTAAGCTAAATTGAAGTATCGTTACTTATGGTTAAACGACGCAACGTTATGTTGAATAACTATAACCAACTCTAGACTTTACAGGTAGTTAAAGGAAATACGTTGGCCCAATGAAGGACTGCCAACATATTCGAGGAGCATAAAAATATACATCGGTTAGTGACGGACGGACAACAAATTAATGGGAAGACATGCGCCAGCCCAATTGAGGAGTACCAACGTGTTGGTGAGTCAATATTGGTGCAGCAAAGGAGTGCCAACATGTTGATGGAGAAGTTAAGATAAAAGTTGGCCCAGTGAAGGGTGCCAGCATGTTGGCGAAGTTGTTTAATTAATTCGTTGGGTCAACGAAGTGATGCCTATTTGTAGGCTGACATTGATAGACCCTACAAATTCGTGGTGCACGCAGGCGCAACATTGCACCAACGCTGGGCCTCATTACCATCCATTGCCATGAGTCGCCAACATTACCTACGGTTTGCCAATGTTGGCCCAATCATCTCAAGTTACTTGGGAAGCTGCTACTCAATGTGTTGCTTAATGTGTCTTGCATGCTGTAAGGTTTCTCTTTAAAAATAAAACCCAAACGGACGGACAACTTGGAATTCGGAATTGACTAATATAGTGCTTGGGCGAGTTGGACACAGTTAGACTCCTGTATCCAATGTGCTACAAGGTTACTACATTTTCAAGTGGAAGAATAATGCATAATTAAAAATTTTTTTTATGGATTTTGTTCAACAACATCAGGAAAAATGAGCTTCGAAATGTCCCACAAAATAAATCCAGAGAAACTCTGGATAATCCTCTAGCACATACAGGGTGTCCCAAAAGTCCGAGAACACCCTCACAACTTTTTAAGGGATAGAAAAAAAATAGTGTAACTCTGGCAATGTAAGTTTGGTTAAAGGATCTACCTTTTCGTACAACCGGCATTACTCCTGCCCCCCGAACGGGGGAAGGGGGGGGGGGGGGCGGGGGGGGGGGCCACTGAAGCGCACACTTTGGGCTTCAAACAGCAAAAGACGTTGTTGGTGGATCGAACTAAATTGAACGAAGCATTTTGCTGCCACCTACGTCCCTTTGCGATGACTTAAGCATTAGTAAGACATAGGGATGTAGAGAAAATTCCTAATGTTTGGCCGGCTGCCAGTTTGGATTGGCTCATCGTTGCGGCAATTTACTTGCCTAATGAAGAACTTTCAAATTAGTTATTCCTTTAACTCCCATTCCACTGAAAATTTCTAAGTTGGAGCCCCTGGCCCCCGCCAAGGGGGCCTAGCGTAATGGCGGTTGTACGAAAAGGTAGATCCTTTAACCAAACTTACATTGCCAAAGTTTCACTATTTTCTTTCAACCCCTTAAAAAGTTGTGAGGGTGTTCCCGGTATAGTTCATTACAATACATTTTTCAAATTCTTTAGGTATTTCTCATCAGCACACAGATAAAATTAGAATAAAAAGTTGTCAGTTCTTCACTGAAAGGATTGTCCACTTCTGTTTATTCTGCCTCACTTATTTTTTTTTTCCATTTCCATATTTTTTAGACTTCAGTGTGTGATATTCTTTGGGTTTGAATGGGGCAGTCTCTATTTCTAGCCCATCTTTATCGTATTCTTCAACCGTGTTCAGATAAATATAAGTGTAGCTATAATATTAAATATAATCACAAAAATAAGCCAGATTAATCATTAGTCGGTTTTAATTTTCTCATTATATTTAATATTTTAACTACACTAAGATTTTTCTGTATACGGATGAAGAGTCCGTTAAGTTTCTAGCCTAAAGATCAGGCTAGAAACAGAAATATACAGTACGCATGGTAGCCACCCAAACGAGACCACGCACTACAGTGTTAACAAACTCAGATTTAAAAGAATCAAGTGAAGAAGAACAAACAACAGAAAAGAAGCAGACGATCCTTTCAGCGAAGAACTGGTAACGGAGTTCAGTACAGACACGGTGCCACATAGGTGGAAAGGATGAGCAGGAGTGATGCTATGGTTTTGAGGGGGAAAATATCTGAGTCGACATCAAGACGATTAGAAAACTACAGTACAACTACAGTACTAAAGGATTTCCCAGCAACCATTCAACTTTCATTCAACCTTGTACCAAAATATCTTCGCATGGCGAAATTGCCTAAACACGTTGAATAAAAGAACCTCTTCCGTTAATTTCGTATTTGAAAGTCAGAGTGGTTTCCCATCAAAGGAACTGACAACTGAGAAAATACTGTTACTTAAATCTTCCTGCAAGAGTGACATAGCCAAAATCAAAAGATGTGTGTCGTTCGTCCTACCTAGTTCGATCACTGTCTCAAAGCCTACGACACTTTCTTAAAATTTTAATTGCCGTTTCTGGTTCTATTAAAAAATAGATGAACGTCAAAAGGCCTTTGATGGAGCGAAAGAAAGGCCCTAAGCTGGGTCGATCACCTTTACACAACAAATTGAAAAGCCCCCGCCTTAGGTGAAACGAACGGTTCCAACCTAAAAGACTTCCTTTGGGCCATCGGTAGACGGATCGATTTTCTTTCAAGTATGTGTTTCTTGAAACATTCACGAACTAAATTAAGAGTCGAACAGAGTAAGTGCTCAATTTTCGTATTCATTGCGCAAAGCTTTTAGCTTGGTACAGTCACTCAACCCTAAGAACGTTCTTAAATCTTAGAAAATAATTTAAAAATTGTGTTTCCAAGAAAGATCAGAGAGCGGTTGTTTAGGAAGACGATGGAGCATCGAACTTTGTGTTTACATTGCACGCCTTGAGGCATTTTAATAAAGTAAACGCTTTTGTGCACATTGATCAACAGGGACAAAAAAAAGTTCAAATTTCATTAAGTGCAAATTAAGAAACGAAAGATGTCAGATGGTATCAGGCTGGTCCCAGTTGGCAAAAAAAAATCACACAAGATACATTAAGAAAAGTAGGGGATAAACATGTAAAAATACAAGATACGTTGTATCATGATGCAGTTATATTCAGTTTAAAAGGGGTACGAAGAAAGATTTATAAGTACTAGCCTCCGACCACTCCGTTTAGGCATCATTTATTATTTATTCAAAGCATTATTATCAAAACAAAAAAAAAGAAGGAAACTAGAAAAATGGGACTTACAAACATAATATAAATATACATTTTAAAATGATCAGTTGACGTACATGTTTTATCTACTTTATGCATTTTATAATTCCTTTCAACTTTTACGGCAAAACTATAAGTGGTAACAATCCCAAGTAATATAGTGAAGGATTCCCATCAACCTGGAGACCCAAGTCTGGGAATTTACGTTTGAAATACGGGAAAAACTATAGGAATTCTCTGATTTATCATACAAAAAAATGTAAAACTTGGGAACAAACTAAATCTGAGCGTGGAGGCTAATCTTGGGAGGAGGCTCTTAATCAACAAACTGCAAAACCTTTTAAAAACTAAAGTAGAATTTTCCACTGGTCTAAGTACATTAAACGCATTATATTACCATGTTATGTTAAAGAATGTTTTCGTTATGTTTTGCATTGCCACATAAACGTTCATTAAATCAGTCTATTTTTCGAAATGTCTGAGCCCTATAAACAAGTAAAACTGAGATGATGGGCTAAAAAAAAGTCCTCCCTAAATTAGGTTGAACACCTTGGAAATTGACCTCCAACTTTGGAAAAACCTGGAAAACTCAGAAAAATTTATTTCAGTAATTTAGTAGGAACCCTGATGTAGAACGTATAGGAAGCATTAATCGTAGTGGCAATCCTGCTGCCATTCGGGATGACTGTGTGGCTCAAACTGTGGTTTTAAAAGTACGAATCACGTATAAACGGTTCATCCGTGTGAAAATTTAAATAATTGTAGAGGTTACAATCTGTCAACTTCATGTAACCCCTTTAATGCAGGAAGTGATCGGCTAGTTCTTTGTTTGTAATTTTAATGTATACATGAATGAGTGACATATCGTATAAGCCGCCCTCTGGCTGATCGGTAAATCTCTATTTACCGAGCCCAAAACACATGAGTGGTTTGCCTGATACACTCGGAACCGTACCTTTCCCAAAAAGCATTTTTCGTCGATTTTGTTGTTTAGCTTCTTGTGCGGGCATACCTTCCTGGCACTGAACGAATGCAGTTGTTTATCTATACTGGATAAAATACAATTTCTGCACACTAAAACCATGAAAAAAAAAAAGAATTGAATAAACTTACAACGTATCAATAAACATTTGTTTCGTTGGCTTCTGTAGAAACGTCGAAACGTCTGATAATGTGAGGTTAGGACTTCTTTTAATGTGAGAGATGTCCACATTTCTTCACACCAATGTTCACATTTTCATCCATAGCTGTTTATCGTACCACTAAAGCATATTGTTACGATGAGTGAATTCTAATACATCAAACCTGCACATTATTCTACATTAGATCCACTTTTTGTATTCTCAAACATTACTTTTCGACAATAGAATGTTATGATTGGGTTCAGGACGTAGGTGACGTACTGCTGATAATTGATATATTGGTTGAAAATTGATCCACGAGTTCCTTCGTGAGATCAACACCACCAACATGGTGGATAACAACATGGTGGATAACAAAAATTTAGTTGCGCCTGTGTTGCTCTTCGTTAGAACTATAGTATACGACGGGGTAGACGCATTTCAGAACAGAGCCTACTAAATAGTTTGTTTGTAGAAGGCCGTACAAAGTAAACTCGGTGCTGGCCTAATAGTCGCGACACTTTACTTCGCTGCCGCGTCTGATGGTGGCAATTGTAAGGAAACGATGGGTTAGTCCAAATCTGCATAAGGGAGGTCCCGCTGAATGCCTTCAATGCCATCAATGTGCCGCTGAACCATACTTCCACTTTTCACGATAGATGGCGGTGGCTAAGGTAACAAAGACGATAGCATTAGTGTCAAACGTTCATAGTTACCCATGGTAAGGCCATATCTAGTTGTCGCTGCTCAGAACCTAGCATGTGGTTCTTACTGCAGTGAGAGCTTGTTGTTTTCGATTACCACTATCAACATGGTTGTTACGATTATAATCACTGATTATAATCACTTGATTAAAGTTGAAATTCGCCTGATTATAATCAGGGACCAGGTTTGACACAAAACTGTTGATATAAAAGTACAAAAGAATTTAAACAACCAAAATAAAATACACTGCTGTTGAATCTTCTGCAGTCAGTTATGTATGTCTTCTTCTTTTTTGGTCTGATTCATACAAAATACGCAACCGACTAGGAACCGTCAAAGTAGGAAAATTAATGGCAACATTCAAACTCTTAAATCCAGGAAAAACTAAATTCATTACGTACTTCTAGGAAGCAACAAGCAACTGCAGCTAACGTGACACTTTGAATTTATCGTCTCATGTGTGGGGAATGTGCCAATGTGCCACAACACCAACTTTACTAAGTAATATTACAGTAATACCAGTTGCGGTGCGCATGTTAATATTAAAATTTGCACGTGGTAGTCTCGTTATAAACTTTTAATAAGAGATCTATAAGTATTGGCATTTTGACAGGTGCAACTGCTAGGCAAGCAAAAGCAAACTCTAGCAACTTTAACTATGTCATAATTATTGTTGTAATCTTACAGATCATTAAAATCTGATTATAATCAAAATAATCTGATTAATACGATTATTTTAAAATAATCATGATTATTTCCAACCCTGAATAACAAACATCACTATGGCCCTGCATGATATTGTGTTTTTGTGACATCCAAATGCAGACCGAAAATCAGCTGATGGTGACTGCGGTGCCCATATTTTACTAACACTACTATCTGGCATGTTTTTCCTTGATTTTGCTCGAGATGAAATGCAAACTATTCAAACAAACGGTGACAAAGCAAGAGTTCCAAGCTCCATAATAATAATAATTATAATAATAATAATAATAATTTATTCGTAAGGTTTACATCTGAATGCCCGAGTCCGCAGACTGTATGTGCCATTTAACAAAAAAAATAATTATAGAATATAGGTAACAGATGTGTTGTTTAAAATACATTTTCAAGTTTTTATATAAGGTTAACAAGTGTCAATTGTTATAAAAAGTATAATGCAAAGAATAGTAAAAAAAGATGCTATCGTAAATAGAATCACAGGTTAAACCCGGAGTTTTATTTCTTTGAAAACATCCAAATTTTTAATTCTTTTTTCAATCTAAATTTATTCCTAATTTCGCGTATGTTTATGGCGAGTTTGTTTAGTAAAGAGGGTGAAATGAAGCTCATGGTTCTCGTTCCATAAGAGTTCCTGAAGGAAGGTATGGTCAGCCAATTATTATTGTTCCTGAGCGCTCTCTTCACAGGTATGTTGTAATCTTTGTTAAAGTAATTTTGTGTAATTACTGTAAAATCTGAAATTTGCCTAAAGGTCATCAGTGATTTCTCTTGAAGAAGATCTGATGTTTTTTATGTGGAGTTAACATCTCTGAAAAGAATCTTACAAGCTTTATTTAGTATTTTTTGAAGACGGGCAATGTATCCAGAAGAAGTATAAGCAAAAATAGGGCATGCGTATCTGACAAGGTATTGTAAATAAGTCTTTTGTTATGTTCATCCAAAATATTCCTGATTTTATAAAGACCAGGAAGGAACTGCCTGACCTTGGTGATTAAGTTATTGATGTGGTCATAAAATTTCCAGTTTTTGTCAATCACAATACCAAGGTATTTAGCTTGTTTAACAATATTTAGGCTTAGGCAGGTACAGGTCCTACTAATTTCAGTAAAATTGCAGTTAGGGTGGTGCAATTTAATGTCAAAATTTTCTAAAGTCATATGTGAAGTAGAAAAGGGAAGAACACATGTTTTATCTGCATTAATATAAAGTTCATTTTCAAAAAGATATTCGTTAATTAAGTTGAAATCGGTTTGCAGATTATAAATCATTGCATCTTTGTCTACATTTATAGACAGTAGGAAGATGTCATCAGCAAAGAGAGTAAGATAAGTGTTCCAATTGAAATCATTTATATCGTTTAGGTAAATCAGAAAGAGGATAGGGCCCAGAATCGAACCCTGAGGGACACCATATTTAATCTCTGTCCATTCACTGAGACAATCGTCAATTTTCACACTAGAAGTTCTATCAGTAAGGTAGCTCAAAAGAATGTTTTGAATTTTTCCATGGATTCCGTATTTGCTAAGTTTTGTCTTTAGGATGTCAAAATTTAGCGTATCAAAGGCTTTCTGAAGATCAATGAGGATAGCACTAACGAATTTGCCCTCATTTAGAGCACGACAAATGTGGTTGTTAATGTAAAGAAGCGCGTCCGTGGTCCCCTTACCTTTTTGGAAGCCAAATTGCCTGATGTTAAAAAGTTTGTATTTAAGAAAAAAGTTTTCGATTTTATTGGTAAAAAATCTTTCAACAATCTTATTAATTGAAGGCAGTAAAGCAATTGGTCGGTAATTGGTGTGATCAGTACGGGTATCCTTTTTATACACTGGTCTAAGGATTTGTTTTTTTAGTTTGTCAGGCCAAGTCTCAGAATCAAGAATAACATTTATAGGTTTTGGAGAAAAATAGCAGAATTTTCTTTTGTTTTGACAAAATGGTCCATAAGGAAACCATCGTATCCACTAGATTTTTTTACTGTAATATTATTTAATACTTCTTTAATTTCGTAAATAGTAGGTGGCAAAATGGCGATAGAATTATGGATCATATTAATTTGTTTTTTTATTTTTAGCCAGTATGTTTCGACATTTTCTTGTATGTTTATTTTTGATTTTGAGTTTATCAATTTGTGAACAAAATTTATTATTAAAGGAGTTACTGAGGTCCGTGGTTTTTACATTTGTGAAGGCGTTTTTGAGGTGTTCGTTGATATTTTATTTTTGTTTTTTTTCCCATTAAATGATTAAGTTTATCCCAGATTTTGGAACTATCAAATTGGTTTCCGGAAATAAAGTTTTTATAAAACACATTTTTTGCTAAGAGGATATTGCGAGTCACAGATTGCTTGCAAATTTTGTATTCAAGAATTATTTCTGGTGACGGTTTAGAAGTTATAGTAATTTTAGTCCAGAGCTTGTTTTTATAGTTAATTTCTTGAAGAAGGGCTTGATTCATCCATTCATTTTTGAAAAGTTTGTTCGTAGAGTGAAGCTGTTTTAATGATGTGTTTTTTTTTGTATATTCCCTGAACGATATTTTCAATTTCATTGTACATGTCGTTTGAGTTGGTGTATTCGTCCAGGATGCTCCAGTCAAAATTTTCAAGCTGTTTAATGATGTTATAATTGTTTAATTTTTTGATAAACTTATGATTATCATGGTGCATTTCTTTAACAGGGTCAAGATGTTTAATCTCAAGACAAGTAAAGTAATGGTCGGCGATCTTTTGTTTGATGACAAAGCCATTACAGCAAGTCTTATTTAGTTTAGTGTAAATCACATCAAGGCAAGATTTAGTGATAGTATTCATTTTCACTTCAACACGGGTTGGAGAAATAATTTGCGAGGTGTATCCATTTGCTGCCATGATGTTTTCAAACCTTTCAATGTTGAATTTTTCAGTAATGTCTTGTGTTTCTCTGAGCAGATTAAAGTTGAGATCGCCAATGACAATAGTGTTAATTGAAGAATTTTGATTTTTGATTTTGATGAGGGCTTTCAAATCTAAGAGGAACTTAATCCGACTTAAAGATGGCTGTCTGTAAATTGCAACAATGTTATACATAATGTTGTCAACAGAGAAGACCACGTCAAGCGCTTCATTTCCATGAAGAAAAATTTTCTCAGAATTAATAATTTTGAAATGTTGGCTAAGAAAAATCATGACACCGCCACCCTTTTTAAGAGGCCGGCAATTGGCAATTTGTGTGTAGTCTTTCATCTGGTAGTGGGCAAGCTCTTCTTCTTTAATATTAGTTTCATTAATAACAGTAAAGTCCCAGGTAATTTTACAGTCATCAATAACATGTTTAAATTCTTCCCAGTGCGTCCTACAGCTTCTAAGGTTTATTTGTAAACCGTGAAGTCCAGTGTTTTTGTTAATATGCAGGAATTTTTTTCTTAGCTCGTCGAAGTTTTCAGCAGTGAATAAGTTATCTTATATTATAACTTATATAATAATAATAATAATAATAATAATAATAATAATAACAAATTATTTTCAATTACAATTACACATTGTAACGCTCGAAGTCATCAAAAAATGACTTATATGAGAACCACGTTTACATTACAATTATAAATTTTACATTTTTTTTTTAGCTAACTAAGCCTAATTACGTACATTCCTCACTGCTACCACGGTAGCTGATGTTATAAACAATTATACAAATAGTACAGATTTTTATCATATCTAAAAAAAAAAAAATACAAACATTTTATTCACTAATTAACACTTAAATTAAAAACATTTCTTGATCCTTTATACTCCATATACGTATTTCGTTTAAATTATCTTATTTGTATTAAAGTTTTTTTGTTGTTTTTTAATTTCATTCATATTTTGATAGCATAGCATATTTCTTGGTATTTTATTGAATATGTCTGGAATAAAAAATTGTTTTTTCTCTTTCCATAGTTATTATTCCATCTAGGTATTGTTATATGTCTGTTTATTTGTTCTTATTTCAATATTTATTGTTTTACAATTTTTATATATATTTGAAAAATAATATTTGGTTATTATTGTGTAGTAGCTTGTATTATATTAAAAATTTTATTATTTTCGTATGTTTCCTTTGTTTTTATAGTCTTGTTTTGTCCAAACAGTACTTTAACAATCTTGTTTTGTGTTTTTTGTAGTCTTTCTATTAAGTATTCTGATGTGTGAGCATATATTTCTATACCATATCTTATTATGGACCCTACCCAAGCATCATATAAAATTTTGTCGTTTTTGATGTTTAATACATTTTTAAGTTGGTGCATCTTTGGTAACATCTTTCTTATTTTTTGTATTATTTGCTGTATGTGTTTTTTAAGTATTTTGCTGTTTCTTTTTTTTTTAATTTTGTACACTTCATTCTGCACTTCTTATTTGTATTATTTCTTAAGTTTTTCACAATCTCCATAATGTTTTATTATCCAGTCTTCTTTATAATTTTTCATTTTTGGTACAGATACGACCATTTGTATCGTTTTTTCTTTGCTTATATAAAGTTCATTTATAACTAACCAATCATTTAATTTATTAAAATCCTTTTGTAAATTATATATCATCTCACTGTATTTATAGTTTATTGATATCATTATTGTATCGTCCGCAAATAGGAATAGTTCTGTTTTGTTAATGTTTGAAGTGATATCATTTGTGTATATTAAGAACAATAGTGGCCCGAGAACTGAACCTTGAGGAACACCAAAGTTAATATTTTCAAAATGACTGTTTTTTTTCTTTCAATTTTCAAGATAACTTATTAGAATATTTTTTTATTTTTCCTCTTAGTCCTATATTTTCACACTTTTTAAATAAAATTTCTTGATCAAACGTGTCAAATGCTTTTTGTAAATCTACTAATATGACATCTACGTATTTTTCATCGTTTAATGCTGTTATTATGATTTCATTAACTTCTACACATAGGTCTGTCGTACTTTTATTTTTGGTATAACCATATTGTTTACTCGACAGTAACTTATATTTTTCTAAACAATTTCTTATTTTTGTTGCAAAATAAATTTTTCAATTATTTTTATCTATTATTGATAATAATGATATTGGTCGCTAGTTATTCTTGTCTTATTTACTTCCTTTTTTATGTATTGGTCGTATTATTTGTATTTTAGCTTATCCGGACATATTTCTTTTTCAGTCATTTGTTAATTAACTTACATATTGCTTTCCCTGTGTTTTCTTTTGACTTTTTTATATGTTCTGTTTGAATTTTATCTATTCCTGTTGCTTTTGTATTTTTTACTTCTTTTATAATTTGAATGATTTCTTTTTCAGTAGCGTATTCTATGTACATGCTCTTTTTTATGTTTCTTTCCTTACCTTTCTTTTTGTTAAATATTTTTTGCTAAAATTACTTTTTTTACATTCTTCATATTCATTTTTGTATATTTATTTTAGCGTCCCTATTTGTTTACTAAATTCGTATTGTTAAAATCATTTACTAATTCATTAGTACCTTTTCCTACAAATGCTCTCTTTATGTCATTGTCAATATCACCTTTTTTCTTTTTATTTGTTACTTCATTTATTACATCCCATATAGTTTTTTTTTTTGTTCCTGTAACTTTCCAAGTTTTTCTTTATAAAAATTCTGTTTACATTCTTTCAACATAATACATATCTTTTTTTTTCCTTTGATTATATAATTTTATTAAGTTATCATCAATATTTTTACTTTTTCTTATCTTATTTCATAATTTGTTTTTAAGTTCAATTTTTAATATTAACTCCTGAGTTATCCATTCATTTCTTTTTTTCTTATCTTTTTTCAACGTAGTGATTGCATTTTTTATGTAAATTTCATTACTTGTCTCTCCAATTTCCTCATGATTATTTGGATACTCAATATCTGTTAAGAAATCCCATTTTATTTTATTCATTTCTTTCACTATTGTCATTATTGTATTCAGTTTTAATATTTCTATTTTCATACTGAGATGATAAATTTTCTTTATTTTTATTATTATTCCACAACCAGCACATTGCATAATAATGGTCTGCAATTTATTCGATTAGTGTTCCACTTTTTGCTTCTCCGTTACAATTTTTTATATAAATAAGGTCAATACAAGATTTTTCCATACGATTTGTTCCTTGTTTTTTTATTACTTCCTCTCTGGTTGGTGAATCAATTTTCTGTTCAAATCCCAGTTTTGCTAACATGTTTTCGTATTTATCAATCCAATTTTGTTCATATTTATCCTCCATTTTGTCTTGATCTATTAATATATTTATATTAATATCTCCCATTAACATCTGGCGTATATTTTTCCTCTTTTCTTGTGCAAGTAAATTTTTGTATTTTTGCTATAAATGCTTTTTTGGTTGAATTTGGTTTTTTATAAACCCTAGAATTCTAAAAATTTCATTTTTACTTACTGTTTGTTAACTTCATATCTATGTAGTTATTTTCTTCATCACTTTCAATTGTGTGTTTTACTTCGAAATTTTCCGTAATTAACACCATTATTCCTCCACCTCTTTCAGTATTTTCCCTTGTAATTGTAATTGTTTTATAGTTTTCTATACTATATGATTCCACTTCTTCTTTTCTTATATTTATTTCTGTTAATATAATTTTTCCCATTTTACTTTTGTTTCAGTTAGTTATCTTTTTAGCGCTTCTCAGTTTTTCCTAAGACTTCTATTTAAGTGTAATACTTATATATATTCTCTTCCTTCCACATTTTTTTATAACACTTTCTATTTAATCAGTATTTTCAAATACTTGATTTATGAATGTATTTGTTACAGTTTGACTCTTTTCTTTTTCCAACAAAACCTAATTTTCTTCTTGCTGTTTCTGTTCCTCTTCACCTTGTATTTTGTCCTCCAAGAGTACTAAGTCTTCTTCTTCTTTTATAGTTATGACTTCTTGTTCATTTTCATTTCTTCTCATCATTATTTTCCCATTACGGAACCATACATATTTAAAATTCTTTTCTCTCGCAAAATTTCTTGTTTGCCAAAAAGGTTTTTTGTTGTGGGGCGTCATATTTTTGTTAATATAAATTCTTTTCCTATTTCCGTTCCTATTCCCGTTATAATAATAATAATAATAATATAGGTTTGTTGCAATTGCAACCAGACTGGCACGGACCTGGTGGTCACTGACTGCATCCATTCATTGTTGAAACTAGACATTTTTTTTTTACATTTTTTTTAAATTACAAAAGTTAAACAGATTAAAACAGACGATGACTCGGCTGCAGAGGATGGGTTGAATGTAATGGGTTACGGGTCACGAATGCCTTACCAACATGGTTAGATCTACCAGGGACACAATGGTCACCGATGGCATCGCCAAACGTGAGGGACAAGTGAGGGGAAAAGCCGGGAGCCAT
This sequence comes from Lithobius niger, assembly GCA_023313725.1. Taxonomy (NCBI): domain Eukaryota; kingdom Metazoa; phylum Arthropoda; class Chilopoda; order Lithobiomorpha; family Lithobiidae; genus Lithobius; species Lithobius niger. Next base: position 31,358 of record JAHWFP010129488.1, read on the forward strand.
TGTCAGTGTTTCTTTAAAAAAAAAATAATGCATCGTAGTTTAAAGCTCGGTCAAAACCAATTGTCAATCTTAATAACGATAATAAAAAAATAATAATATATAAAATTTCTTGCAATGATTGCAAAAGTGAAATGCTAAAATGCCGAAGATGAAATGCCGAAATGCTTCATCGCCGAAATGCCGTAAACAGTTAAACTATAGGAGCATTCTTCGTCGTTTCGGGAAAGTTTAACGTCACAACCCTACTTCGATGAGTTAAAGATTACTGCCCAATGCACTGGAATAAGCTATTCTTCATGAACTTGTATGAGAACGCATCCGCCATTGTTATAAACCCCGGGAAACGCAGTTTTCTCAGACAAAGATTATGACGATATTGAGTCCAATTATCCGTCAAAGTATCTCTAATAAGCACGTACGTTTTATACACTCCTTCCCCTCCTCTTTCCTAAGATTTCCGTGTGTAAACAACAAAATTTGCCTGTTTATCACCTTTACGGTAACAAAATTTCCTCTTTTACCTCTTTTAGTTCTTCAAATAGTCTCCCTTGAAATTTTACCTCAATTCTTAACAAATGACTAAATTTTGAAAAGTATTTTCGTGTTTTCGCAGAATATTAAGTTACAATCCTATTACATTTTAAATGAAGAAAATTGTTAAATATGTTTAAAAGATAGGGTTATCATTTTTGTTTCACTCATATTGGTTGGGAACGGGTTGGGATTGGATCATAGGGACGTGTCAGAAATTCGGTCAGATACCGTTATTCGGAAACGCAACTTAATACCGATTTTCCTTGTGGGCCCGGCCCCTCCCCTTTTCTCCGTTTTTAATTCTTCTTGTCCTTGATGAGTGTTTTTCCATAAAAAGGGTAAATTGCTGCGTGTAAGCACTGTGTTGGTCTGCTACGGAAAGGCAGATAGGATCTCATTTGGAGCGCACCTCAAATGGCAAAATGGTAAACGTGTGAGGACTCAAGTAAAAACAGAAGAAGATTACAGATCCAATTTATTAAACTTTTGCAAACAGGTTTCGTCATTCAACTACAGTATACAGTCAACAAATTTAGCAATTTTTCCATTTTCGGTAACGTGGTAATTTCGGTAATTTAAACAAAATAATTATAAATGAAGTTGGCAAAATAAAAAATTACCGGAAACTTGTTTGTAATACCGAATGCATGACAAAACCCTTTTAAAAAAAAAAGTCGAAAA
>JAHWFP010129540.1:0-12437 GCA_023313725.1 Lithobius niger
GAAAACGAAGAGTTGGATCTGTCACCCAATCCGTGGAAACGACGATTCTTTTTTAATTTTCGAAGCTGCTACTGCTGCATTTCTTCCTCAGCAAGTGGCGACTTCAGCTGCCAGATCTTTAATGAAAGTTAACATATGAGGAATTTGTTGCTCAAGATATATTTTTCCTTTTGCGTGGCCTAATTATTATTACAAAATTGTAGACTAACTGTCACTAAAGGTCTGGTAGCTGAAGCTGGTTTAGAAATTAATTTATTAAATTACATAGTATAAATTATCAACTTATAAACATCATACTCAGCTCAGCAGTCGTATTTTTGTTTATAGACACATAATTATAATTTACGTGACTGCAGCAAGAATCCACGTCTCCTACCATGAATGCACAATGCAAGAAATAAACTCAGCGTTAATCACACATTGGACGAAGGACAGTGTGTAGCGTTATTTTATCACTGGCAAATCATACCTGTTTAAAGACCGATTATTACCACATGAGAGTCTGCCGAATCATGCACCATCTAGGGATATTTAGCATTGTCTAGTGTATGCTTGTAGCAGGCGAAGGAATACTAACACATTTCTTTTAAAGAAACAAACAAGCAACACGCTTTGTAAAATGTAAAATGTAGTACTCCCTCGCACATCTGGGAGCAAGCTGTAAAGGTTAACGATATCATGGCTGCTAGATGGTGCCACTGTAGACTCATAAGATTTTCTGTTGGTGACAATGTGTCAAGCTTTCATCACGTTAACGACCTGAGCTCGCATGCATTTTTTAAGCATTATTTAAAAATACTACATTTAGGCCTAATCTAAATTTAGTCACCTTCACTGACGCACACAACATGCCTCAGTTTGCATTCGAGAGTATGTGACCATTACCACTGCTCGGGAAATAATAACGATGTCGTCCAAGTCTCTTAGCGCAAGTAAATCTACGGTCAGCGGGAAGTGCTTCCATTGGGCTGTGACGAATCATACAAGCAAGTAAAGAAGAATGATAGAGGTCACTCCGTACAATGAGGAGTCAGATACACAGTAATGAATACCAAAGTGAGGTTGGACGTTAGCGCTATCAAAACGGTTTTAAAATCTTATTTCAGTTTTATTTATTCTGTACCTAGTGTCTTTACTGTGACTCACTATTTTAAAGGTAGATTTTTAGCACAGCGTCGGTGTCTCATAATTGTATCTAACATGTACGCTGTAACTATGGCATAACTGATCGGAAAAGCTGAAAATTTTACCAGCACTGGGAACCACATGGCCCTGAGTGCATGCCACGTTTGATTACGATCCGAGACGCAGTCTGTTTGTCTGGACAAACAGACAGTTTCAAAGTCTAGCAATAGACCTGTTGAAGTTTGCTTCTCGTCTGGGAACTAGTTTCTGAAAGGAATTTACGGTGTTTGCAAAGCTATCTTCCATAATCAAACTTACCCTTTCATGCAGTGGCATTAGTAAGAAGTCCGGTGTTGTATTGTGAAGTCGCTGAAGCGTGTGAGTCAAATCGTATGTTGTTGAGAAATAATAAGCTTCAGTTTGCAAGACACTTTCTGCCATGTTCAGATAGGCCTTGTTGAAATGAATCTGCACAACCAAAACGCTAAGTTAAAATTTATCGGAGGAAAATACCTACTCAGTGATAGTCGGGCACATTTGAAAGCCTCACCTGTCGTTCTGTTAAATGAAGAAGCGTCCTAGGGTAGGACATCAGTTGAACTTCTTTAACCTTCCAAATGGGTTGGCCATTTATGTCCCCGATTCTTTCCTTTTTCGTAATAACAACCAAATATGGGCCTAAAAAATAAACGAAATTTTACTGCAAGTTCCGTACTGTAATCTGTAAATGACATACACTGTAATGCTTCCTTTGACGTAGCAACGGTACACCAAACTTGTTCCAGGCTGTGTTTGGGGTGGGCACATCCTCTCGAATAGCTCACTCCCGAGTCAAGCCAACCAAGGCCCAAGGCCCTCAGGCTGCTGGAAATCAGTTGTGATCAGTTGTGTGTGAAAAATAGTGCTGGGTGTGCGTGAAGTTAAGTCAGAAAGAGAAGTTTTGGTTTTGGGTTTAAGGTTTGCTGTTGCTTCGAGTTGGTCTCTGAATCGATCTGTTAACATATGCGGTACTGCCCCACTTTCTAGACTTCCTATTTGAATTAATGATTTAGGCATGACAGCTTAAGCCATTGTGCGTTCCCTAGATGTCACCCAACTGGAATTTAGATCAGATCATCAGAAGGTACTAAATTGACAACTAATTAAAAGATAAAACTGAACACCGTATAAAATTACTTAGGTGAATACTGAATACTTGATTTTTTGGCGAAATCAGACGAACACCATATAATCACAGAATAGTCGGTGCATCCCAACAAGCAACCCTCTCGAATGTCATTCCAGTAGCAGTCGCCACTTGGCCAGTAGACTCGTCATTTCATAATTTCTACTCGCCACACACCAAATACATTTTTGTACGATGCGTGGTTTCTCCATTTATGTATTTATGAAATTGGATAATTTTCTTCAACACTGGTATTAATGCAGAAAAAGCTGTTATATAGCCCTTATAAATCTGAGCAGAACGCCGCAAACAGTTCGTCTCTAACTTATGCGGTTCCCGAGATATCGCTCTTTTCGTAACATTCTCGATTGCTAGGCCTAGTCGCCGATTTGGCGAGTGAGGTTAAATTCCAAGTCGCCAATTGTTGATTTGCAGTCGCCAAATGGCGAGTGGCGACCGACGTTGGAGAGGGTTGCCAACAAGAATCCTGAAAAGGACCTAAATCTTTCCTACCTATATTCACTAAAATACTTACCTGCCAGCAGGCGCAGTATTCCCATAAGGCCACAGATGGCCTGACGGGTTGATTCAGGGGGTATTTGGCCATTGTTTGCTGTGGTGAAGAAATATATAGTTAAAACAAAATAAATAATACATTACAGTAACAGCACGAAGATTCAAAAACTAGCCATCAAACAGAAGACCCTGACATTTTACTCACCTTCTAGATGAATCTCTTGGCTAACCCTATCTATCACAAGTAATTCCTGTGGGTTGTCGAGCGGCTCAACATAGAACTTCTCAGGTGCTATATGTCTAAAAAGAACCACAATAATAAATCCATTTATCTTTGCTATCGCAACACAATAACTTTGACCTGTGAATAATTTAAGACACCCGCACGTGCCTGGTAAATCACACGCTAAGTTGTCAAGCTAGTGTCATACAATGCACAATTGAAACTAATGTAACAAATGCCAGGTTTGATGCGGTTAGCACTAAACGGTTCTGGTAGCCGTAACCAGAAATCGATTGTGGGGAGGGGGGGAATCAATCCAGGAATTATTACTCTCCCCCCCCACCACCAAAAACAATATTAATTGTTAGGCCATGCAAAGTTAATTGTTTCGTTTACAGGTGCGTGCAGGTGCCTTAAATTGTCGCGGGTCAAAATGTTTTATCTCAATCTTGGGCCACCCAATAAAAATCATATTTTTACCAAAATTTTACCGTTTTTTTTTTACATTCCAATATACCATTTTAACTGGCTCGAAACAAGCTTTTCAATGGTGCTAATTTCAAGCCTTTACCTCAAACCACTAAGAAGTTATTTAGCAAAAATAACATGTTTTTAATAGTAGATGAAGTAAGTAACATATTAACAGAATATTATACTTTTTTAGGCTGATTGCAAACTCTTACAGACTTCTCGAGCTAGGTACACGTCAAAGAAATGTGGTCAGTTAAATAAAATAGAAAATAAAATAAAATACATGGTTGCCTGGTGCTTCAGTTTGCAATCTCACCCGTAAACCAAACAATTTTTTTTTGCATGGTCTTACGATTCTCAAATGGTACTTGCCCCCCGCCTCCAGACATAGTTTGTGAGAAGTGCTAGCGTTTTCCAAAAAGAGGAGTGCAAAGACAAAATGTTGCGCCCCTCCTCAACAATTAAATAAATTTAGGGGAAAAGTAACTCTCAACCCAAACGAATTTTGTCTTATTTTGGCACCAACCAGTGAATTTTTGGCCCCCTGCCCCCAAGGCCCGGGTGCCTTGCACCCTTTGCACCACCCCAATCGCGGCATTGTATTGTGTGAGTGCATAATTGCAGCCGTTACTTAACATAACAAATTCGTCTCGCGCATTCCTTTAATTGGGGATTGGGACTCTCCCTAAGACTGTATCTTCACCCAATCCCCTCTTCTAGCTTACAGATCACCCCTGCACAGTACATAGAAGTTGACACGAACCAAACTAGAAATATATCGCTATGGTCAATACAGTGAAAATATCGAATCGTCACAAAAAGAACACCAAAAAGTTCGCTTAAATTCACTTCAAGGACACCTACTTCGTCCTGCAAATTTTCGACATCCCTCAGATGTCTTCTTCAGGCCTTGAGGATGTTCGGACTTTGTCTACATCTTTCTTTCTGACCACTTGTGCATTCGAACTCGTTCTGACCACTTTAGCATTTGAATTTGGCCACCCTCGTAGCCTCCTGTATTGATCAGCCTGCATGCGATTCCCACCACCAAGTTGCCATTGACGATCAAACTGTTCACTGAGGTCTCTGCCTACCAGTTGAGCAACTCTAGGGTACGCAGGTCCCTGGATGTTCATTAGAGGCACCCCTTTCTTTTCATGTTGCTGGATTGCCAGAGATTCCAAACATCTGGGGTGGGGATCACGGATCGAGTTTGACCTAAGAAGAGTGCACGTCCTCTTCCAGTCAACTTCATGATTAATAGATTTGCAGTGGACTGCGATGCCGTTGTCATCTTTCTTATTTCTCACATTGGCCATATGTTGAGCAACCCTAGTACGAATACCTTTCCTGGTCTCTCCTATGTACACAGCATCTCAGTCCCTGCAAGGAATCTTATAAACTGCTTCCCTTGTATTTTTGACAGCTCCCATTTTCTTTTCATCTTGAAATTTCAGTGTCTCTCGTCTCGCATGGACGGAAGGCATCAGTTTCTTCCCTGTTATTCTTTTCTTTAATCCTTCCACATTCTTAAAATATGTTTGAAAACCGTGTTTCTGCAGACTTCTTCAGTGTCAGGATTCTCATATCCTGGAATTCACTCCCTGGGCATCTGGCCAGAGGAAGTGATACAGGGCCATCGAAAACCCCAAGCCAAACTCAACCAAACTCAGCCAGTCTGGAGGCAGAGCCGAGTTGCTCATGGGCATTCTGTGTGTTAACGGTACCAAACTGCCTCCAGATGGTTGAGTTTGAGTTGGTAGTTATTGAAGGTGCCCATAGTGACAGGTGGATATCTCTACGATAGATGGAGGGCTAGTCTGCGAGGAACTGTTTTTGTCCATTAGGCTACGTCCAAGTTTCGAACTTGGCATTATAAAGTTTATAAAAGTTTAAAAAGTAACAGAGGGCAGGGGAGCTTAACAGCTCATAAGCCCACCTCCAGTTGCAGTTCACCATTCAACCTTATCCAGTCGATTTTTGAACGAGTTAAAACTGGCCGCCGTAACTACCTCTTCAAGCAAGCGGTTCCAATCATTAACAACACGATTAGTGAAGTAAGAGCTGGCTACTCTTAGTCTTGTTCTTCGTTTGAAGATGGTGAGGTCGTGTCTTCTTCGCTGGTCTTCACGTAACGTCCACAGGACGTTATGTTAGGCCAAACTAGCAGATAATTGTAAAATGCACTACTTTGCATTTTGTAAAAGTTTAAACGTAACGTAGTGTACAAAAAAAGGCGTTGCAAACCTGCTAAACGCTGTAGGGATGATAAAGGGAGGGCTGACTTTTTACGAACTAGCGCTGCTCTGGAGGCTTCTCTATCTTCGGCTAACACTAAACGAGGAAGTGTGTGATTATCATTAAAAAGCCAACACCTGCCCAACATAACACTTGCTCACTGGTGGACTTCCACGGAGGAGTTGACAACAAATTGGCTTACTGCAGCATACGTATCATTTTTTATTTTTTTTTTTCACGCAAGATTGAAGCCACCCAGTCACACGGGTGACTGCAACCCACCCAGATCTACGGAAATCACAGTTTAATCAATCAAAGTACATTGATCAGCACTCCTTTTAAAGAATAGCAGACCACGGTTACCTACACTTCTTCACCATTACCTAATTTAAAACTGAATTTCTTTACTTTTCCAGTAAAACAAGTTTTTACTCACAGCACTAGATCGCCGTTCACAGCCATGGGCGCTTCCATGTTGAAGACCCGGACAAGAAATTTGCCCGAACGTCCCGTCTTTCTGAGCACATTCCGACCGAAACGTTTCATTGGCTGAAATAGGTAATTAAACTTAATTACCAATATTTTTAGGTTAAAATTTTACAAAAATAGTTAAAATCTATTTTAAATAATATTTTCTGAATTTGGTCTAAATATTTGTAGACTTTATTTATTTTTGCAGGAAAATTAATATGACGTCACGAAAACATGGCGCAGCCCAGTAAAGAAGCCAAAGAAATATTTGGAAGTGTGAAAAGTAACCTAGAATTGCTTTACGAACAAATAAAAGGTAAGAAGTTATCCCCCGTTTTTGAGGTATAAGCGTAGTCAAGAATTAGCAAAAGAAAAACTGCTTGTAGTAAATGATTATGTTCTAGGTTAGGACTGACGAACTTTCTACTACTTGCTTGGATGAATAACTACGTACCAAAGCCAGTCAGTGTCACACTACACTGTCAGCTTGGACGAAACAAGGTGTCAGTCATGTCAGCGTCTTGCGTATGGTAACACGCCTGTACCTACTAAACTGCAAATAATAACGATACGCGACACTGATCCGTGCATTAAGGACGACATGCTAAGTTGCATTGTTATGCTTATTTATTTCTGTCGCATTGTTAAATCTTTTCGTAGTAGCAAGACACACGCAAGTTTGTCGCCCGCCAAGATAAAACGATAACATCCAGATAAAACGTATATATGAGCATGGCGACCACTAGACACGTTGTGTCTTTACAGCAAAGGAAGTTTGGCTGTTTTCAGCCATCTGAGGATAAATAACAATGCGACAGAAAAGGCTGAAACTTGTTTGATCGGGAGACTTTGGTCGCCCGACAAGATAAAAATCACTGTTAGATACATAGCTTAACGTTTTCTTGAAAGAAAAAAATGACCTGAATAACGTTGATATTTGCCTAATTACTAGTTACTGGCCAACGCTATTTTTGTTTCACGAAAATAAATTCTTCCATGCGGTGAATAAAGCTGGTTCTTAGTTTATTTTACAGGTATTGTTCTGTAGAAGTGCCTTTTTCATATGAACCTTTCTAATTGGTCAAGTGGTTCAGGGGTTAGGGAGCTCCAAACGTCCTAATTGATTGTTTTACATTGTTTTAAACATTGTTATTATGCAACAATGCCAAACTGAACATTAAAATAAATCCGTTCGTCTTCATTACTGATATGAAATGCTGTCATATTAAAAAAGTGACTGATGTCCTCAAAATGTAACGAAAGCCAAAAAAAAAAAAATAATAGAAGTGGACCGTAAAACTAGATTGGTGTTTGCATCTCATAATTACTAAGAAAAACAAATGGATTGCATCAATTTTGACAGCTGATATCTACCCCAAAACAAAACTTGTTAAGGATTCCCGCCAAGCTTTTCGGCCGTATGAAGTCGTGATATCGTTCCAAATAAACCACACCTTTGCAGTGTATGTCGTGGAAACACAGACATATATGCTTGCACGTCTTAAAGAACATGCCAATCATGTATGTTAAAGGGACCGAAGTAATGGCTTTTCCATGCACCACAAAAAGCGAGAGTACGACATCAGTTAGGAGAATACTACTGTTCTGACGAAATCCAATGTACTGCATAGCAACCATCTTCGTGCATTGTAATCTCTGTCCATCAAAAGATTCTAGCAAAACAATGACCTTCATGAACTTGGCATGTGGTGCTATGACAACATCAACCAACTTGTCTAACCTGAACTTGCTACCCTCCTTGACAACAAATGGAAGATCCATTATCGACACTCCATGTAGATCAGTGGTCTACAGAGAGCGCGTGTATTTTATGTACTCTGTTTTAGGAAGCCAACATGTGACCCTAAATTTTTTCATAATTTATTTCCCCGTGTTGCTAGGAAGGTGAACGGTTTCACCAAAAATTTAAACGACGAAGATTTATGAGTGTTCTCAGGGCTCGAAATGAACGGTATCGCATCGCAATTTGCACCACAAATTTAAACTTTAGCGATGCAAAATTAAATAATGTATCGCAGTTTAGCGACACAACTATATTAGGTGAGACAACATAGCAGGATAGTAATGATCGTGTTGGCTGACACGGAGAAGCCAATCCCTCCTATTTTATAAGCAGGCCAAGCGTCGCACATGCATTCTAGGAAATTATTGGTCCTACCATCACCTTCGGTAGGCTATTTAGTTGGTGGCGCTTTCGTTTCAGACACGGGTCAGAACAGTCTTAACGTGCATTGGATGCCATAGTCTTGACCAAGCATCCGTGCGTGCAGCAAAGTAAAAGTGAAACAAAAATTGCTATTGTTTCAAATAAAGTAAACTTTTTGTATTGTTTTTTACTAAATAAATTCTTCTTCAAAAGTTGCTAATCATTTTTTCGTGACTGCTACACAAATTTGTATTTTGTATCGCATTTCTGCTATGCAATTTTTCTAAGACAGTTCGAGCCCTTGTTTTACTGAGATGGTATTGTGTGAATTTTTTGAAAATGTCTTTTAAATACAGTACACTGTACTAAAAGACTGCCTGCCGCTTTTTCAATTTGCAGGAATCTTAGTTAATGCAAAAATGCAAGGTAAATACTTTCCAAAATATTCTACCAAGTTTTCACAGTTTGAAGTCATGATATCGATTAACGTTGTAAAATCATGCACAGTTGCTGACAAACATTGATTTGGTCCATTTTATTTGCTAGACCCTACTCTTCATCCTGCTAGCCCATTTTAACCCAAGTCACGCGGTATTGCCAGAGGGCAATAGTTGACTGAACATCAAAAACCTAAGTGCCAACTCCCACTGCAAGCTTTGTGATGAGGCCCCGGAACCACAACTAGCAACAGCCCAGTGGTCAGCCTCCGTCTCCAAGCCAAGCGAATGGTGGTTCGAATCCCACGACCTACCTAACTGTCATATGATACTTCAAAAAAATTATCAGAGATTAATTCATGCAACTAAGGGTTAAAGGTGTCTTAGTAGGCCTATTACAGAAACGAGAACTACCGATCTGTCCAAAACTAGACCTGCAGTAGCCTACTAAGAAAGAAAGTAAAAACAGCTGAAATTTGCTTATGACTGATTGAAAACTAGCTTTGGGAAGCAGCCGGAAATAAACGCTGGAAAAGTGTAAAATGTTTCACTGAGTAAGGTAGCCTAAGACAGCATCACTGGAAAGCGAAGGCAGTCCTATTGCCCAGAGGTGAAGATAATAGTACTTTGGCTGTTAAGCTGCTTTTATAATAGGCTTGTACTAGCAACTGTAGCCAGCTTCGCCCGTGGTTGTTTCCCAGTTTTCACTCAGTGTTGCTTGAATGGAATGTGCGGTGGGTATTTTAATTTTTCTTACTGTAATCACCTACTCCCCTTTTCCGCCCATCATTTCCCTCCTCTATTCTCCCATCTCCTCCCAGTCCTCCTACCAGTCCCTCTTTTTTCCGTCCCTGCTCCCTTTTAGGGATGGTTCGATAACCGAAATCAAGTTTTCGGCCTCTAGTTGCCATTCCGAAAATACACACTATCTGTAATTTTAATTGCATTCAGTTCCTGAGTGCTTATTACCCTGAAGAAATCAAAACTCTCTAGATACGCCCAGCTCAGTAACCCAGTCCCCCACCTGCGCATGCACAGCCAGGAACGTGCAGGCCCTCCGTAAATGGTGTTACGGCGTTAGCCAGCCATCTCTTTTACTTTAGCTTCCGGCTGCGACACACCGCCATTGTTATCCTCGCTTCAGAAAACGTACACGAAAGCCTCTACGTTCGTCGAAAAACCACACCTACGAAGAAACCTTTCACCAAGCCTGCGTTCGTCAAAAGCTTCTCTACCCTTCCCCTGTAAAGCGAAGCGTTCATCGAAAGCTCATGGGAAGATTAATCGTGCCACTAATGGCACGTCGTTCTTCCACATTTTGTTCACATTCCTTGGAAGCCAGCGCTTGTCGAATTCCCATCACTGAAAGCCTTCTCCGCTGGCCTTCACCATAAGCACAAACGGAAGAAGCCTTCACCGAACGCCCTTGCACCGCACCTGTCACTGATTGAACAAGCGTTCACCTAAAGCTCAAGTTGAAAACCTTTCACCGAAAATATCTTACTTCCTTTCACCGAAAGCATCCAACTTCCTTTCACCGAAAGTATACCCACTTCTTTTCACTGAAAGCATTCCGACTCCCTTTCACAATGAACTCTGCGGCTTAACGGATCCTTTCACCTCAGAGCTCTCCATGAACCCAAGGATCGTCGTCTCACCACTTTCGACGTTTCCTACAACTTCTTCGGCCTCATTAACTCATAGCCTACACAGTTTTCCCCGACTTTCCGTCTTTGACCTGCTCCATGCCATCGATGCAATAGTACTCCTCCACCCCTTCCTCCAAGGAACACAGTGGACCTTCCACGGGATCCAGCTTTGGACCACGAAAATGCCACAACTGACAACACCGAAGCTCTTCTAAATTGGCCTTCTTCGGTGCCTTCCCCGTCAACCTTCACCGAACGCCCAGACACCGAACCTTTCACAAACGTTCGCCGATAGCTCAAGTGGAATAGCCCTTTGCCGAAAGCATCCCGCATCCTCTCACAATGGGCCAGACGCATGGACCATAATTCGTCGCTTGGGTTTTTGAAACACCACCCAACTTCTGCCACTTCTCCAGCAAACCCTTCACCGAAAGCAACGCCTTCACCGAAAGGAAAACCTTCACCGAAAGCAAAGCCTTCACCAAAAGGAAACCCTTCACCGAAAGGAAACCCTTCACCGAAAGCAAAAGCCCTCACCGAAATCAAACCATTCACCGAAAGGAAGCCTTCGCCGAAAGCCCCGCTTCACAATAGATTCTTCAGTTCAGCTGATCTCGACACCTCCGACCAGCCCGGCTCCTGTAGTCCCCAGCATCATTGCTATACCGTCATCATCAACTTCTGCTGCTCCTTTCATTTCAACAGCTTCACGAGTGCCTTGTGGCCAACGTCAGCCATCGTCAAACTCTTCATCTCCTAGGCCAGATGAACACTATCGTCAACCCTTGGACCTCTCATCCACTCAAAATACAAAACGAAGGACCTTATTACTACGTTTAATGCCCCTGAATGAGTAGCCTAGCACTCCCCCAACCCAAACCCCTGGCAGACTTTTCCGAGCCCCTTCAAATTTTTTGGTGGCGAGTGTAACATTCCTTAAATAATCCAGGAAGCGGTATCTGAGGCCCCAAGCCCTTCTGCTTTCCTTTCACCAGTTGGGTGGGGGAGAATATAATTTTTTATAATTAGTTTTTTTTTTTTTAATAAATAGTTTTTATAATTATTATTATATTATATATTTTTTAATTATTATTTTTTAAATGTTGACAAATCCCACTATTTGGGTGCTTTAGTTTTTAGTATTCACAAATTTTTTTAACACTGTTTTTACTTTTAATTATACAGCATCATTTTGGGCCTCTTAACAGCATCATTTTGGGCCTCTTAACATTTCCCACACCTTTCCCATGTCCTGCACGTTTGGCGATACCATCGGGGGCATTGGAGTCCCGGGCAGGTCTAACCTTGGTGGTAAGGCATTCGTGTCCCCAAACCTCTTACCATCATCCATTCCTTGGCCGTTTTATGTACACTGTATTAACATGTAATTGCGGCTGGCTGTCAGTGACTCCCCAGTCCTTGCCAGACCCGTTGCTATCGCAACAAATATTATTATTATATCCTAGTTGTGCTACTGTCATTGTAAAAACTAGGCCTATAGTTTTCACCATCCAAATAGTAATAGTAGTAATGCCATAACGACTGCTAAAACACTCGCCACTCTCTCCTTTCAGTAGCCTACAATATGTTTTAGGCATTGTTGCATTCTTTTCTGTTGTCAACTTTCTTTGTTTGACTGTTTTGTTAGTTTTTTTAATGTTATTGTTTTTTCCCATTTTGCAGATGACGATTCAGGCAGAAAGCCCGTGGAAGAGTACAAGCCTGACCAATTTCAGAAAAAGATGGGTAGGTTCTATTTGAACTAATTATCTCATGGTGGCTGATTGGTGACACAATTCAGCATCTTCCCTAAGACGCTGAGATTATCGTCCAATAGAAAAGGGACCTTAGCGTATCCCTGAAGGACATGCCATTCATGGTAGTGTGAGAGACTACCAATCTCCTTTATCATCAGTGAGATTTTTTCTGGACGTTTTTGCAGAACCTACTTTCCTTTGCGATATCCTAGTTTGAA
>JAHWFP010129542.1:0-29561 GCA_023313725.1 Lithobius niger
TTTTTTTTTTTTTCGTGTTAGTACAATAAATGTCGCAGGTTGCAAATGTGCTTATTTATGTTGGTTGAATTTGTGTTGTGTACGGTAGTTTTGCAAAGTATGTCACATAGTAGAGCAGTTGTTGTGTGGAGCGAGGAAAAAGTGTTAGATTATCAAAAAAAGTGTGGGTTATCAAAAAAGTGTGGGTTATCAAAATTAACCCACGGTCACGTGTGTGGGTTTTCAGATTAACCGTATATAACGGCTACATTTTTAGCATTGGGATGTGTTGGCGTGACGTCACCGCCGTGCATTAAATAATAATAATTATGTATGAATGCCTCCAAATGAAATACAACTATTTAATTGATTACTAAATTCTAAATTGTTTACAAGAAATTATTACCAAAATCTACTATTAAATGTTTAAGGTTAACTTCGAATTTTTTAAGTACGTAATAAATTGCATAAAATAAGCTCTCGTACCCAGATAAACAAACTACATAAAAATTTGAAAACCCTGAAAGAAAAGATGTATACACACAACAAGTTAAACTCAAAATAAATAACGATACAAGTTTTCTAATTAGTTTTGTTGAAATGGAAAAATGCGAACTTTTCTCTTCAGGAACTGCAAATTAAAATTTGATCAAATGGAGGGAACCTGAAAAGAGAGAAAAAAAAACCACTACTGAAAAAGAAATGTGGCCACACAATTAGCGTATAGTGTTTGTTTACATATTTAATCGTACGGGGTTATTAATGTTTCTTTTAGAGCACCATGTAGATTGTAGACTGCCTCTAACCAATAACACCTCTGCTGGAAAGTTCAACAGGAGAACTGCTGGCCCCTACTGGACATAACGTCTGCCTTTCGAGTATAGGCGGCTCTATCGACACAGTATTGTTATGCTCAGTTGGCTTAGTTTCATGTAATAATTAATTAAAGACGAGAAAGCCAAAGACTCACAAGAAATAACTAAATACAGATGCAAACCTATTTACGTTGCCTTTTGGACTTATATGTCAGACTGCCTGAGCGGGGAATCGAACCTAGGACCTTTGAAATCAAAGGCCAAGTCCTACCGCTTTCCTTTTGGCCGTGTCAGTCTGGCTCAGCGGTAGGACCTTGACCTTTGATTTCAAAGGTCCTAGGTTCGATTCCCCGCTAAGGCAGTCTGACATATAAGTCCAAAAGGCAACGTAAATAGGTTTGCATCTGTATTTAGTTATTTCATGTAATAAACTAGGTGGTGAACTGTTGCGTCTAAACTTGCTATTGGTGTGCACTCGTAGGTGGGGACCAAATTTACTCAGTAGGCTTTGAGTTAGGTCATCCAGAATTTCGAGGGTTTAGGATATTGAAGGGAAACCGGACTCGTAGGGATCGGGTGGATTCTAGCAACGTACCTTGATGTGGTGTGGTGATCTGATTGGTCAATGGCCACAATTTCGGGCAAAACCCACTCCTTCCGCAATAGATGCAGCAACGGGTCCGCTTCTCGAAGCTGATTGGCATGACGAGTCCAAATTAGTACATCAGAAGTCCAAAATAGATACTACAAGTTTCCTGGCTCATTAGTTATGTTGCATAAAATCCATGGTTTCGAACTTGAGCCAAAATCGAGAGAAAACAGTGTATGGTTGTGTTTCTAAACCAGACGAAAGAGAGAGCCAGATTCTTCACGGCCATGCCCCATAACATCATCAAAACCGATCAGTTTGGAAATGCCGTGGTCTCACATCATCCTTTTCAAGAGAAGAGAAGTTAGCAATAATCGTTGCTACATCTATTTTCAGTGTGAAAACTGTTATGACAACATCAGCTGGTTATTAATCTCTGTTTAATTGGATTTTGTTTCTAAATTTAGACATTTTCTGTATCATACTGACCTGCAGTTCAGAAACGTGACCATTTCCTCTACTCCCGGTGTTGGCAGCTATGCTGTATCAGAAAGTGAGCCAACTGAGTAAAAAAAAAAAAAAACCTACCTCACTTGGCTCAGCAAGATCTCAGCTCCATGACGCCATGCTTACGTCATATGGGAGGAGTTTGGATTAGTTACCTCGAGTTAAAAAACAGTTATTCTCACGACCCTCTAGTTCAGAAACACAACCTGCTTCTCACTAACTCTGTGCCAGTTCGCAATTCTCGGTTCAGCAATAACTTAGCAGGTGACTGGTTGTTAGTTTACGTGGGGAGGGGGAATAGGTCGAATTACTGATAAATAATTTTACAGGGTAATTTCGTGTGTTTTTGCTGAACACTCTTTCACATTAGCAGCCTTATTTAAAGCTTCATATAACTCGTTCAGCCTGACCATTTGTGGTGGGGGGGGGGGGGGGGGGTGTGTAAGTGACATGCCCAATACCGTAGCTTTTGACGTAGGTTTCAAAATCAACAATCAATTGTGGGCCATTATCGGTTACTGATAATTTATAATATCCTTGCACGGCACATAGTTCTCGGAATTTAGAAATAAGTTTAGACAAATTAATTTATTTCATAGCATATACATACGAGTACTTCGAATATGCATAATTTATTACTATTGTCTGCGCGGCGTATCTTGAGTCCTGCAAGTATTTTGTGAGCGGCTACGTCTTCCTGGAGGGCGTGGCTTTAATCGATGGCCGCTATTGTTTTTGTAACCACCTTGGATATCAACAAGGCACTCTGCTACTGAAAACGTACAATCGATTATCGGTGTTCGTTCTGCGGAGAACTCAAGATAGGCCGCGGACACTATAAAACACTTGTAAATAACTCTTACCACTAGGCAGAAAGTGTCTTAATTTGGCAGACTGTAGCTGGTTTACCAAGCTTATAACATAACTATCACTAACTGTGGTCAATACTGTAAATTCTGAATAGAACAATACAAAATGTTAATCTTATTAAGTAGGGTTAAGAATTAAATATTTATAGCAAGACCAAGTGATTCAGAACTGGAACATAGACTTGAGTTCAGCTTTTCTTCCATCCTGAAATTCTAGACATAGTTCGAAACAAAATTACCGCCATAATATTTATAATCTGTTCTTCAGTCTACACTCACAGAGGGTCTAGGCTTGGATCTCTGGCTAGCATTGTTAAAGGAAAGCAAACATTTCAGTATGTCACTGGGCCCCGATCCCTTCCCAGATTTAAACTTGTACAATTTAAAAGCTTCCTTGGCCCTCGAAGGTTTCCTTGAATTTCTCCTTGAAGGCCTCCTCGAAAGCCTCCAAGGATCGGAAAAGTAAACGGATTTCGAAACGGGACTGGTTCCGTGTGCCTCACCGCTCCTTTTTTTCAGTTTTTTGAGAAGCAAAAGGCAAATGCACTAATTCAGCATAATTTTTTTCATAAAATTTATCTAGGCTGACACGAAATTTACTAAGCCAGCCCTTGCCAAATAGAGCTGGCTGATCACCTAAGTAATAATAGATCAGGTTCTAATTTAAGCATACTATCAAGCTAACTACTCCTAATGGCTTAGCAATTTCGCCCAACAACGATCGTAAAGTGATGATTGTTGGTTTAAGCTTAAAAGTGCTAAAGTATTTTCGAAATCCGCATTCTGGGGTTATAGTTGAATCACAGCCTGCATCAATTTTAAAGAGAAGGATAACACCACTCAGGTAACAAGAACTAATCAGAGTTAACACTAGCATGTTAGATTCATAGCTAGTGTCAGAGTCGGTAGTTCATCCTATTACCTCTGGACTTGTAAGACGTTCAAGTTATTTTCAACATAATTAGCACATTTTCCGTATTTACGGTTGCTACCTGTATGTTGACCCCAATTAATTTTTAGTGGAACCAGGATGTTTCTGCAGGTTTCCAGAATCTCTAGATCTGCAAACCCTTTTTAAATAGTAATAATAACAACAACTTTAATCCATTCGGAAAAGGAAAGGGATGGGCACAAGGCCACGTATAGTCTTCCAGTGTATTTACAAATCAAGGGAAATTCAACATTTAAAAACAAGATTGTCAAAATGACTTGCCGGGAAACCCTTGAGTTTAGCTTTAAAACTCAACAACGAAGGGGCCATAGCAATTTCACACGGATTCCACGTGAATCACATACGTAATCCCTAAACTTACAACTCGCACTTTTATGCTGGAGAGAGCCTTAACAATTGAGCCTTAACGAAACTCCTAGCTAAAATCTTAACTTTACAGCTATTGGAAGATGTACTAAGCTTTAAACATTCTTATCCGGTGCACTGCCACTAAACGAATTTACATGCTTCGTCAAACATGATGTCATCTTTTGCTAACAAATCCTTCTGTGTGTATTCAGAAGAAATCCCACCATATTAATGTCTTGTTATTCTACATTAAGAAAAGTTTCAAATATATACTGACCATGTAAACGTTTAAGTTCGCTTATAACTAGTCACAGACTTACCAAATTGCTGATCATGACTTCCGAAGCAAAAACGTTTAGCAATTTTCTGGGAATTGGGTGGAGGATATCCGAACCAGCTTGATTAACTCTTCTAAAGTTTTACTAGAAGGTTAATCATGAGAGCATAAACTAAACTTTTCGTACCAACACTTGACAAGAGATTTGGAATCTTCTTAGCTGCAGTAATATAATATGCATGCCCCTAGCTATGAACATAGACCAAGAATTAGTTTTAAATGATTCAAAATGCTTCGACTCCATGTTCAAACTGTTTGATTCAATAATAGAATAAGCTATTTTATAAACCTTAAAAAAGTTACGAATACGAAACTTATTAAACTTTAACATTTCAGAGCAATTCTTACGAAATCTAAAATTAGATTTAACTTACATCAAATATTAAATGGAACACTCTACATTAATTTGAGCACTAAATCGCGTTAGTCGCCCATTCAAAGTCTTAACCCAACTGAGAATTTCATAACTGAGGGGCACCAACCAATTGAGACTCCATTATTGGCTATTCCCAAACATGGAGAAGCAGTTACCTTCACTGACACTTGAAAATTCTGAAGGGATAACCATACCAGTGCTAAAGGAGTGTGACTTCAACCCCGTTATCTGAAAGTGAACTTCTTGTGCATGGGGGGAAACGCTGGAGCCTGGACTGCTCCAATGATTGAAGAGGATTATAATTTTATCCCTACGCATGATAAAAGCGGAAACAAATTTAACTGATAGTGCTTAAGACTTATATTGAAGTAACTTAATTTTACGTTAAAGACCTTTAAATTTAAAGACTAAGATGGGGCTTCATCCACTTATCACTATTGCGATGAATCAGCGCTTAGTTAAGCATACCTGACCCGTGCTAGGTAGGTACTAACTTGAAGACAATATATACGAAACTGAAATGGAAAAAGGAAGCAAACGAAAGTTGGAATAAAACAATGTCTGCCGTGAAAAACTTGCATTCGGAGGAAAGCAACTTGTCCACCATTTGGGATATTTCGACTGTTGACCCGTCAGCCATTCGAAAACATCCCCACACGACTGAAATTGCAGCAAAGCTCCAAGAACCCTACCGTTTTGGAGAATCCCTGAATTTTTAGCTAATTCTAGTAGGCGATTTTCACAAGAAGCTTCGGATTTAAAGGCAAACGCACTTCCTCTGCTGAGGAACCAGTTTCAAAAGAAGAAATCAATGTCCGCAATTTTCTTTGCTGTACGACTCATCCGAACCCAATGATGAATGGATCATCATGGCGACTTCCGCAGCCAGTTACGCAGTGGCAAGGCGAAAGTCAACTAAAGACAAATGAACGAAAGTCAAAGGCGAAAGTTGAAAGTGTGAAAGGTGAATGAATGAAAGACGAAAGATAACAGATAAAAAGCGAAAGACGAGAGTACAAAAGTCGAATGACGAAGGAGCGACAGATCGAAAGAATTGAAAACGAAAGAGCGAAAGAACGAAAGACAAAAGAGCAAAAGTGGGAAACGAAGGAATGAAAGAGCGGAAAACGAAAGAGTGGAAGACAAAGAGGGAAAGGAGAACTTTTGTGGTCGACAAAGACAGTGCTCAACAAAGACAACTGTCCTTACACTGGAAGGGAAAATTGGTTCTTCAAGCCAGTGGGTTTCGGATCGGCCAGTCACAGAGACTTGGACAAAGCTGATGTTCTCACTCAGCGGCCAAAACGCGATGCAAGAAATTCTAAATGTAAATGGATCCTATTGATGTCAAACGTTTGATGTTTCCCATAAATGAAGTTTTTAATAAGTCTGCTTCGCCAATGCCCACTCCATGAATTGGATCACAAGAGCCCTCATCAACTTCACACTTCTGTGATGGGGCCTAGCCTTGCAATCGGTATCCAATCTGACTGATTCTAGAAAGCAAAGCTTTGTTACCAATCCATCCACGATGCCAAAACCAGGTTTAGAGAATTAATCTCTAAACTGGCCCCTTATTCAGAAGCTGATAGGAAACCAACAATGAAAAACCGGGGCAATCGTCCCAACCTCTTGACAAACAACCATTCAAGCCCTTCTTCAAACAAGTTTGCGAGACCAAATGGGGCAATCCAAGGAACCAATACGTTCCGGATATTTTCAATCCGAATCGAAACAACTATCAGCTGGTCTTTCGTGGAAAATTATCATTTCAGGAAAAAGACAAGAACCGCAGCTTCACACCGGACCAAAGAAGACGTCTTGCCTCACCTGGCTTTAGTGCTGACCCAGGCCAAGACAATGACAAGGAATTCGATTGGCGATGCACATAGCCAGTAGGAGTTTGCTGCAGACACCATCGACCTGTTTCGAGAAGTATTAACATGAACCCATTGGATCATCTCAATAATTATCCTGGGCTTCAAACCATCATTCAAAGCAAACCAGCACTGATATCTCAACTACCTTGGGTTTTTGCAACAACAACTTTGGTGAATCCTTCAAACGAAATTCGGGAACTATAAAGGAAAGCAGCCATTGCAGAAAGCAAAGTCCTCTTATGCCCGGGCTTTACAGCATAATCTTTCTAAGGCCAAAAACATCAGGAGGAGAAAGGCTGATTTTCAACCTACAGCCTCTCATCCTAAAAACGAAGAGTACCCACTTCAAAGTGGAAACACTAGACTCCATCAGACAGGCATCCCTCAAAGGGGAAAACAGGACTGTCTCCAGTTGTCTCGAGAATGCGTACCTTCACATATCCCTCCACCTTCGGTACGACACCTCTTCCAATTCATGGGCAACAAGAAAGTAAACGAATTCCAGACTTTTCTATTGGTCTCAAAGCTGCTCCAAGAGTCTTCACATCCTTTCTGAGGCTTGCATTGGCACACCTTCATCAGCTTCAAGTCCTATCACATGCACACCAAGACAGCTAGCTTCTACGAACTCACAACAAAAAACAACCGTTGCAAGATCTTCAGAACACCTTGGTTCTACTTCACCACCTAGACTTTTGGATAAATTCGAAAAAATCAAGATTATCCCTAGCTCAATCTTTCCTTTTCCTAGGAGTTTTCTTGAACCGATCATAGGCAACAGTGATGCCCTCACTGGACCGTGTCGAAGACATCTACCTTTTTGTAAGCCAAAAGTCGGTCAAACTTGACAATTAAACTCCCTGATTAGGAAACTGGACTCAATGGCAAACCCATTCCATACGGAAGATGGATGATTCGGCCTGTCCACCATTATAAAAAGACACTTGGGGAACAAGCCTAAATCCAAGAGGAACCAAACACCCCATAGACGAAGGCTTTTCCAGTCGAGACATTTCTATGGTAGTCAGACGTTCAAGTCCTATCTCAAACCATCCCATTTCACGGACCTCAACCAAACTTGATTCTCCTAACGGACGCATCAATGGATGCCTGGGGATCCCACATGAAAGGCCACAAAGTCTCAGGACTTTGGACAAAAGAAGAATTGGAACACATAATCGATTTGGAGCTCAAAGTAGTCTTCAAAGCCCTCATTCATTTCCAAATCTTTGTACGGAGAACACAGTACAAGTACAGATCGACAACACCACAGCAGTAGCCTATCTGCGGAAAGGAGGCAGGACGAAGTGCAGAAACCTTTACACAGTCACTTCGGTGATTTCCAAATATTGAATTCAACAAGAAACATTTCCTTTCTCTTCACATTCCAGGAAATCGGAATGCAATTATAGTTTGCCTCTCGAGACGTCACAATCCAAACACGAGAGAATGGACACTAAAAACCATCCATCTGCAAATATCTGCTCGCCACTTGGGGAACTGCAATGGTCGACCTATTCGCCAAAAGGTACAATGCCAGACGTCCCACAGTTCAGCAGCCTAGGACCAAACAATCATGCTTGGGCAGTAGACACCATGTCAACACCTTGGACGTACCTCTTCGGATACGTGTTCCCACCATTATAACTTCTGCCATAGATCCTACAGAAAATTGAAACAAGACCCGGCCTGGGAGTCACCTTGGTAGTCAACTCATTCATGAAGGAATCTTATAAACCTATGGCAAACTGCAAGGAAAAGAGTTTTCCTCATAGCGTTGGCCTCAAGCTTACGATTCAGCAAGATACAAGTATTTTCAATAGACCCCGCATACTTAGTCCTTTTGGATGACAGCAAAGCCGTTTCATTGACACCGAAAAAGTCGTTCAGAGCAAAAGCTGAGGACCAAAATTGACCTACAAAGCCAATAATCATTCCAGCTCTTACCCGGCAATCACAGGAAATGAGCCTGAAAGATTACTCTGTCCGGTTTGGGCTTTAACCTTTTACTTGGCAAGAACTGAAGGCGATGAATTTCGGAAAGGAAGAAATCAACTTTTTCTGCCGTTCAAGAAGAATTTTGGTGAAACCTCACCAGCGATGTAAGCCTCATGAATAAAGACAGTAATTGAAAACGCTTATGAAGCATCTGACATCAATTGCCACAACATCATCAGAGTCACTGAACATGAGCTCGGAGCCATTGCCACTTCTTGGGCCTTGCACTATGACATCCCCGGTCCTGTGATCTTGCAAGTAGCTTCATGGAGAAATGCGTGTCTTCACTGCCCACTACTTCAGGGACATGACTACGCAGACGGACTTTACAAGCTGTGACCATCATCAAAGCCAGAAGTGTTGTCCAGCCCCCAAAGCACTAAAGAAGATTAACAATCACCCGTTTCAAGGCCACCACATCTGAATCGAGATCCGGTATTCTGTTGAAATATTGTTTTAGTATAGTGCAAAAGTCTGTGAATTTTCAGGGGCTAGCTCCTAATCCCTGGGGAATCCGTCAAGTCGTGCTCCTGCCATATTGATGAGGTCTACTGTAAAATGCTGAAATTTACAGATAATGTTTGTTTTCATCACCATAGAAAGATAGAATTGCCAAGGCGGCGGCTAAACTCTGTTTCTGTTGCTTAAAATAAATATACGTAACCTGTACCCATCCTACCTCCCCTCTTGAGTCACCATCATGACGTATTAAGGGGAATAAAAGATGATGAGTAAAGATGCTTATACTTTAGGAAGGAAGTGCAGAACCACACTCCGGGGTTAGCGAGCTGATTAATTGAAAATTTAATCACAAAAGGAAAAGCTTTTGAGAATAAAAAACACTAAAATGTACAGGTAATGTTTATTTTCGTTTAAGCAATAAAAAGAGAATTTAGCGGCCCCCGCGGCAATTCTCTCTTTTTTTCTTGCAACTCCGAAACCACTGATCAGATTGAAAATACACTACTTAAATAAATAATATTTCTAGTCAAGAATGGACCTGCCCAATTTTTGTCCAAATTCGTCATTTATGGGTGTAGTATTTTTCAACTTGAAGGTACTCTTATGAAGCCTTCTGGTTACCTTAAATGGTTGCAACTCAGCGGCCCAGCTTGGTACGGCAAGGGACGGCACGGTCAGCTTTATTTATTACGTATGAAATCCAATCAGTGCCGAACCTCACTTCGCAAACATGCTGCAGGTTTCTAAAACGTAAACCGCAGTGGCGACGCAAAAGAAAGAAGAGGGTACCAAAAAAAAAAAAAAAAAGGGCGGCTACGCGCTGGCATTAAATTTATTACGTGGAAAAGCAAACGGTTCGGCTGCAGCACGCTTTGAATTATTGTACTGGAAGTCAGTATTAACGTTGGTTTTGTTTCAAAAGCTGCGCACTACTTAAAATAGCCTAATAAAACGTAACTTTAGTATTTGTTTGCTGCAGATTTGCAAGAAAGTCTAGCCAGGTAAATATTACATGATTTAAAATTAGTTTTGGGCAAACAGAAACAGGAAGGTTTTGTTTAGAAGTTTTAAAACTGGTATTGAAATTTGTAGGTATTCTTAGTTTCACTGAATGGTGTACGAGGTAGCCTACTGAAAATGAATGAGTGTCGTTTCAGCTACTGAAAATATTTTTTATTGTATATTTTGAAAACGATCACAAATTAAGAAAAGGAACGAGGAAATGAAGTATGCAAACATACAAGTTATTTATGTCCTTTAGTAGGAAAATCTACCGTTATTTTAGGTCAATTAGTTTGTGCAGGCTAGCTTAATTTGCAACTAATGTGCTGCATGCAGCTGAAGACCTAAAGACGACGGGGGGAACAGATTTAGCCACAAAGGTACAAAGATACAGATCAGGAAATACAGTTTGCCCTTAATAAAATGTTTACGCAGATCAAGTCAATGTTGGGCTTATTCTTCTATCAGCCTCCTCAGTTTTGTCTTAATCACAGGCTAATTATTAGCCGAGGCGGTATTTTATGCGTTTGTGTTTTTCCCTATCTAGAGTATGACGACATTCGCCATTTTGTTTTAATTTGCTTTAAATTTTGTGTCAAAGAAGCTTTGGTGTACACGAAATTTAAATTCGGCCCTCAGGGATACTTTGTTTTTCATATTTGTGCTGCTTCTCTGTCGTTTGGGCTACAGAATTCATTGTATATGTAGATGTCACATTTCTGCTACGTACTTAAGAAGATCAGAGCTCCACTTAGACTACACTTAAAATATAGGGTTAACAAAAAGTCGGGGGTCATTAGCATAGTTTGAGTTGTTCCGTGAGGAGGGATTTGGTTAACGGCTATACGTACACAATAACTTGAGGCCACTTGAAGAGATGGTTGATCTTGAAATCTACCTTCATGTCATCACGATGTTTTCTTCTGCGTTGAAGAATAGTGATGTAATTTGAAATTAACGTGAAACTAGCAAGAAACTAACAAGAAACTATCAAAACATTACCACTAAACTAACAAGAACCTAACACGAAAATAGCAAAATAATAACGTGAAACTAGCAAGAAATTAATACAAAACTAGAAAAATATTAACGACAAATTATCTAGCAAGTAAAACGAAATTAGCAAAATATTAGCACAAAACTAGCCAGGAACTTATACCTAACTAGCAAAATTTTAGCATGAAGCTAGCACGAAACTAACATGAAACTGGCAAAGTAGCAACACAAACCTACAGTATCAAGAAACTTATACCTAACTAGCATGAAGCTAGCACGAAACTAACATGAAACTGGCAAAGTATCAACACATACCTACAGTATCAAGAAACTAACACAAAACTAAGACGAAACTAGCAAAATAATAATGCAAAACTTGCAAGAAACTAAACCACACTTGTTTCTTTCCGAACCTTAAGTCTGAGTTTGAGTAGGGGTCACGTCTTGAGCAAGGGTTTGGTACCACAGTTGAGGATATTTCTTTGCTGAAGCACTGACTGGAAAGCACAGACTTGAGCATTTTCGGCCGTACCACAGATGTCTTTTTCCGAACTTTAAGTCTGACCTTGAGTAGGGGTCAAGTCTTGAGCAAGGGTGTGATACCACAGTCGAGGATATTTGTTTGCTGAAGCACAGACTTGAAATCCATTGCTTACGCACAGACTTGAGCACATGTTTGCCTCTACTGTTACTCCCAGGCACCGACTTGAGACTCTAGCATCGCTCAGATTCAAGTACAACGTCAAGTCACGTCTGGAGTAGACTTGAGCAAGCGATTGTTGCCGATGGACGCATTTTCGCTGTACAAACGTCTGAAGCAAATGGACCAGGGACGTATACGTGGCATGGTGGGCGGAAGGAAGGCTCTAGCCCCTGCCCTCATGGCAAAGTGCCCTTTTTCTGGAAAAAAAAATCGCCGACATTCGCTGGAGGGGTGATGGAAAAGAGCCAAAAAAAAGTAAACCAAAAAAAGGCAATAATGGCTAAGGAAGTGGTGCAAAGAGGGGCAGGAATGGTTAAATTCCCAAAAGGGGAGCAAGAGGGTTACAGTGAGGTTAAACCACCAAAGAAAATAAGTTCTCTGAAAAACGTAAGTTGCCCCTGCCCTCTCGGGTCCCTGTGCACGTCTCTGAGTGGAACTATTCCATAGTTTAAACTATTCCGTAGTTGTGCAACGGGTATAAAATTAAGTTTGAGTTTATTAATAGAGCCGAGAGGACTACGGAAGCCAAGCGCTCTATCTAAAGACTTAAAAAGAAGATTGTGCGGCATTCCTCATGTAACAAGGAAATTGTGCCGATAAAAATCCCGTGTCTTACAGCTTGATTTTTGTGTTATCCATAGATAAATTCAGCACGTACGTCAAAAATTAATAATAAAATATCCGTCACGTTCCACGCTTATCTGGAGCTCTTCCTTTGCTTAGGCTATCTCCCGTAATTTGTTGCGTGGTCTGGTTTTGTATTTAGAAAGAAAATTAAAAACGTACCTAAAGATCATAACGTGAAATAAAGCCAGAAAAGTGCACATAAATAAACACTGTCATGATATTTCAGTCTCTACTCGAGACCATTATAAAGTGACAAAAGGTAAAGTAAAAAAAGTATGGATAAAGACGGAAAAACAAAACCCATCTTCATCTGGGTTAGCTGGCTAGAGTAAGTAAAGGGCGGGTCAGAACCGTTTGCAAAATAACCGGGGGGAGGGGGGTGAGGGGTGAAACAATTGCAAACAAGCATGTAGGCATCAACACACCTCGTACGTGCAATGTTTACCTCAAGTTACTACATGCTTGTTTTTACTTGTCCCTACCCGTATCGTTGCGTACGGTTCTGATCCGACCTTTACTTACGCTAACCCTGGTACTGCATTGACAGTGTTTATTTACGTAAACTTTTGGGATTTATTTCATGTATGTTGCTATAGTGTTATGTTATTGTATAGTTTCGTCGTTAACTTGGTCCAATTCGTTTATTTGGAGTCGACAATATGTATGTGCTGCTTTTCGAAGTTTGAATAACTCATTCATGACTCGTTACTAAACAAACGCATGTGGTTTAGCATTGATGGCGCATGCGCTGATATCGTACTCCAAGAGGGGAAGTTCGGCAATCGGTACAGATATCCATGAGCGATAGCTCGATAAACCACGAGCCTTGCTTGGGAAGACCGACTTAGTTAAGTCGCCCTTCGTTTGCGCAGCAATGGTACCGCCTCTGCTTAAGTTCAAACATAAAATTAAGCTGAACTTGACTAAGTCCGTGCTTGAGCTTTCAAAAGGTGGCAACTGTGGTACGGCCGTAACACTAAACCAGAACAATAGTAATACTAAACTAGCAAGAAACTGACACGAAACTAGTAAAATATTGATGATAACTAGCAAGAACCTAACATAAAATTTGCAAAGTATTAACGTGAAACTAGCAAGAAACTAACACGATATTAGCATAATATTAACACCAAACTAGCAAGAACCTAACACGAAACTGGCAAAATACCAACAAAAAAACTGCAAAGAAACTAACACGAAAACCAACAAAATATAGACTAATACGAACTTGATACGAAACTGATATAAAACTTACAAGAAAAAACACGAAACTAGCAAAATAACACAAAACTAGCAAGAAACCTACACTAAACTAGCAAAATATTAACAGAAAACTAACAAGAAATTAACACGAAACTAGCAAAATAGTAATACAAAACTAGTAAAAAACTGACACGGACACGAAACTAGCAAATTATTGACGATGACTGGCAATAGGCTAACACGAAACTTACAAAGTATTAACACGAAACCAGCGAGACATTAACATGAAGACAGCAAATTATTAACATCAAACTAGCAATAACCTAACACGATATTGGCAAAATAAGAGCGATAAATTTGCAAGAAACCATATCAAACTAGAAAATTATTAGCACTAAACTAGCAACAAACTACCACGAAACTAGCAAAACTATGAACACGAAACTAGTAAGAACCTAACACAAAACTAGCAAATATTAACGCGAAACTAGCAAAACTAATATGAAACTAGCAAAATTATAGCATGAAAATAGCAAGAAGCTTAGATGAAACAAGCAAAAAATTGACGATAACTGGCAAGAAACTAACATGAAACTAGCAAAATATTCATACCGTGATAGCAAAATATTAACACCAAAATGAAAGAACCTAACACAAAACTACCAAAATATTTACGAAAATCTAGCAAGAAACTGACACGAAACTAGCAAAATATGACAAGTGTTTTGAAAATTATAACACCTAAGATTGCATATGATCTTAAAACTGGTGGCTCAAATACGAATAGCTTCTGGTCTGACAATTGCAGAGGAAATAGAGAAGGGTGAGTCCTGGTCTTAGCTATGGCAACATCTGGTATCCATTCAGAAATCTCACTTTTTTTCATTAGCATGGGAACTCAGGACTTTCACTATAAGCTAAAAGACATTGGTATTTGATTTACCACAAATCTTAAGTTGTCCCTTCATTGCCAAAAGATAAGTTCGCTTACCATTCGCCAGCTTGCGTCTTGTGAACAGATCCTTCACATCGGGAGATATCCCTAAAAAAGTCTGGGCTTTGACGGTCTTTGTACGTCCATTATTGGAATATGCTTCTCCTGTCTGTTCACTCCTGACTGGTCGTCTGTCGGGTTGCTTCTGAAGGAGCCATTAACTAAATTCTTGAAAAGAAGAGCATGATAATTGGTATCCTTTTTTTCTTTTTCTCAATCTGCTACCCATTCTTAGCTCTCTTTGCCCTGAACTCGTGGCAAGATTGGTATGGTGCAGTGTTAGTGACTCACTCCCCTTCCATTACGTTTCACCGAGTGTGTGGCGAAGTGTTTTATTATATTATTACTACATCAATACATAACTAGCAAGAAACTAACAAGAAACTAGCAAAACTTTAGCAGGAACTAGCAAGAAACTAACATGAAACTAGCAAAATATTAGCAGTAAATTTGCAAGAAACTAACATGAAACTAGCAAATTATTAACACAAAATTAGCAAAAACCTAAAATGAAAGTAGCAATACTAACACGAAACTAGCAAAATTTTAGCATGAAACTATCGAAATATCATATGCACATTATTCCCAGCGCCATTTTTTTTTGATACTCTACATCAAGTATGGCCCCTAAGTTCTATTTACTTACTGTTAGTCATACCTTTGCTAAAAACCAGTTTTGAAAAGTGGCGTCTAGGAGATTTTCTGTTGAGTATTGGGAACTATATTAATAATTAGCAACCTGCAAATAAATTATTCTTTGTGCACTCACAATAACCTTGATGTTACAAGTGTGTGTGTGGATGTACTAATTTTTAACCGCTTGATAATAATTACCATGAGATCAAAAAACTAAAAGACTAATGCGGCAAAAATTAAAATTATTTACGCTAATATATCGCCGATGAAAAATTATAAGATACTAACGTAAAAAATTATAAAATGTGTTTTTAAAATACTAAACTCATTCCAGTTGTGATAACAATTAATGCGTTCCTGCAAGTTCATTTAGGCACAAGGCCGACTGAGACAGTAGCTGCGTTCCGTGCTGCGAG
Source organism: Lithobius niger (assembly GCA_023313725.1). Classification (NCBI taxonomy): domain Eukaryota; kingdom Metazoa; phylum Arthropoda; class Chilopoda; order Lithobiomorpha; family Lithobiidae; genus Lithobius; species Lithobius niger. The sequence goes on from JAHWFP010129542.1 coordinate 15,690, forward strand.
GAACGCAGCTACAGTCTCAGTTGACCTTGGGGATGGTAACATGCGAGGATGGCGATCTGCGCGTGGCTGTTTTAAGGCAGGCGGAATGTTATAAGGCAGGTGGGATGTACCTTTCACACCAAAAAAAAAACCCAAAACCTAACACAAAACAAGCAAAATATTAACGAAAACCTAGAAAGAAACTAACATGAACGCTCTAAATATGACATATGTTTTGAAAAACCTTACACCTAAGATCGCATAGAATCTTAAAACTGGTGGCTCAAATACAAACTGCTTCGGGTCTAGAGCAATTGCAAAGGAAATCGAGAAGGGTGAGTTCTGGTCTGCGCCATAGCATTCAGAAATGTCACTATTTTTTCATTGGCATGGGAACTCAGGACTTTCACTGTAAACTTGAAAATTTCATTTTGCCCAATACCAACGAGGTAAAAGACATTGGAATTTGGTTTAACACAAATCTAAAGTCGTCCCTTCATTGCCAAAAGATGAGTTCGCTAGCCTTTCGCCGGCTTGCAGCTGTGAATGAATGCTTCACAGCAGGAGACATCCTTAAAAAGGTCTTTGTACATCCATTATTGGAATATGCTTCTCCTGTCTGGTCGCTCCTGACTGGTCGCCTGTCTGGGTGGTTCTGAAGCAGCCGTTAACTAAATTCTTGAAAAGAAGAGCATGATAATCGGTATTCTTTTTTTTCTCATTTTCTCGGGGTGCTAGCCATTATTAGTTCTCTTTGCCCCAACCTCGTGGTGACATTGGTGTGGTGAGGTGTTAGTGACTCACTCTCCTTTCATTACTTTTCACCGGGTGTGTGGCCAAGTGTTTTGTTATATTATTATCATATTAACAAATAACTAGCAAGAAAATAACACGAATCTAGCAAAGTTTCAGCAGGAACTACAGCAAGAAACTCACACGAAACTAGCAAAATATTAGCAATAAATTTGCAAGAAACTAACACGAAACTAGCAATATTTTAGCACGAAACTAGCAAGAAGCCAACACGAAACAAGCAAAATATTGACGATGATTGTCAAGAAACCAACATGAAACTAGAAAAATATTAACGCAATACTCGCATGAAACAAACATGAAACTAGCAAAATATTTGTACCATACTAGTAAAACGACTACATAAAAATTCTTAGCTGTTTTGGGCGACATGACCACCCGAAGAAGGCTAACAGAGTGCAGTGTAATACAAATGTACGTGCAGATTTTTTCTTTCCAAAAACTGTTAGAAACTGGAACGAGTTGACTACTGAAACTGTGAATGCCACAAGTTTTATTGCTTTCAAAAAATATTTAGATTTACAACATGATTGTATACAGTGTCAACATTCTTGCAGTTAGTTTGTTTTAATGGTTTTTTTTGGGCAATTCTTTGCCCTTTTCTGTGGATGTCGTTTTAATGCCTTTAGGCGCTACGACTAACTTAAATAAATAAATAAATAAAAACATTTACGCAATACTAGCAAAATATTAACACAAAAACAGCAAGAACCTAACACCAAACAAGGAAAATATTAACAAAATTCTAACAAGAAACTAACAGGAAATTAGCAGAATATGACATGTGTTTTGAAAATTATAACACCTAAGATCGCATACGATTTTAAAACAGGTGGCTCAAATACGAACAGCTTCGGGTCTACGGCTATTGCGAAGGAAATTGAGAAGGGTTAGTCCTGGTCTGCTCTATGGTAACTTTTGCTGTCCATACAGAAATGTTACTCTTTTTTGATTGGCATGGGAACTCGGGAATCACTATAAACTTGAAAATGTCTATTTGCCAAATGTCAATAAGGTAAAAGACATTGGCATTTGGTTTACTACAAATCTTAAGTCATCCCTTCATTGCCAAAAGACGAGTGCAGTTGCCTTCCACCGGCTAGCGGTTGTGTTTTACTTCTGGATACATCCCTAAAATGCTCTGGGCAGTTAAGGTCTTTGCACGTCCATTATTGTAATAGGATTCTCCTTGTCCGGTCTCCACAGTTATAGAGCGACATTGATCGTATTGAGTCTATTAAGTGAAGGTTTACTAGGGTTCTTCCGGTTTGTTGTGAACTCAACCACATCAAACGACTGGAGCTTACGGGACTTGAACCCCTTGAACTAAGAAGACTGAGGTTCGATCTCATCCTTAACGTGGGCTTCTTCAGTTTGACCTGCCATTATTTTGTTAAGGAACGAAACCTTCTTGGTACGTGCGGTCGTCCGTGGTAGTTGCTGGTCCAGGCATCAACACTTGACTGTGGCCAATTTTTATCTTGGTTCGTCTAATACCAATTAGAATGCCCTCAGTTCCACCTAAATATGTATGGAGTCTAAGGCCAGCTTTCGTCATATGCGTCTGAAGGATCCATTAACTAAATTCTTGAAAAGAAGAGCATGATATTCGGTTTCCTACTTTTTTCCCTTTCCCGTTCTGTTCCCCATTCTAGGCGCTCTTTGCTCCTACTCGTGGCGAGATTGGTGTAGTGCGGCATTAGTGGCTCAATCCCCTATCGTTACGTTTCACCGAGTGTGTGGCGAAGTGTTATTATAATGACACAAAACTAGCAAGAAACTAACATGAAACTAGCAAAATTGTAGCATGAACTAGCACAACAATAACACAAAACTAGCGGATTATTAGCAGTAAATTGGCAAGAAACTCACAAGAAATTAGCAAAATATTAACACGAAAGTAGCAGGAACTTAACACAACACTAGCAAATATAAACGCGAAACTTTCAAGAGACTAACACAAAACAAGCAAAATATTGACGATACGGTAACTGGCAAGAAACTGACACCGAGTGTGTAGCGAAGTGTTTTATTATATTATTATTATATTAACACAAAACTAGCAAGAAACTAACATGAAACTAGCCAAATATTAGCAGGAACTAGCAAGAAACTAACACGAAACTAGCAAAATATTAGCAATACATTTTCCAGAAACTAACGCGAAACTAGGAAATTATTAGCACTAACCTAGCAAGAAACTAACACGAACCTAGAAAAAATATTAACACGAAACTAGCAAGGACTTAAAACGAAACTAGCAAAACATTAAAGGTACATTCCTACCAGCAACAATTTTCTCGATCCTCTACATCAAGTACGGCCCCAAAGTTCTATTTACTTACCGTTAGTCAATCCCTTCCTAAAAACCCGTTTTGAAATGTGGCATCTAGGAGAGTTTCTTTTGAATATTGGGAACTATATTTATTAGCATCCTGTGAATAAATGATCTTTTGGACGCTTACAATAACATTTATGTTTCAAGTGAACCTGTTCGCATGTACTAATTTTTATCGTTTGATAATAATTTCCACGAGATCAAAAGACTAAAAGACTAATGCGGTAAAAATTAAAATTATTTATGCCAATAGATCACTGAAGAAAAAAATATAAGATACTAACATTAAAAATTATAAAGTATAATTTTAAAATACGAAAATTATTACGTTTTGTGACGACACAATTAATGCATTCATGCTAGTTCGTCTATTAGGCGCAAGGCCAACTGAGACAGCAGCTGCGATACTCGCTGCGAAGAACACAGCTACAATCTCAGTTGACCTTGGCGATTGTAACATGCGCGCGAATGGTGGTTTCTGCATGGCTGCTTTAAGTCAGACTGAATGTACCTTTAAATGATGATCGTTTACCAATAATGTCAAATGTTTGCCTTTCGCCAGCTTGCGGTCGTGAATGGATGCTTCATGTCGGAAACCATCCCAACGACGTTCTGGGCTTTTAAGGTCTTTGTACAGCCATTATTAGAATATGCTTCTCCTGTCTGGTCGCCACATTTATTGATCGTACTGAGTCTATTCAGTGAAGGTTCACTAGGGGTCTTACCGGTTTTCGCAAACTCAACCACATCAAACGACTGGAGCTTACGGGACTTGAACTCCTTAATCTTAGAAGACTGAGGTTGGATGACTGTAGACAATTTTTTCCTCCGTTTGGGTAATACCAATCAAGATACCTTCAGTTCCGCCACAGTCTGCATGGAGACTAAGGCCAGCTTTCATCGCATGCTTCTGAAGGAGCCATTAACTAAATTTTGATAAGAAGGCCATGTAAATAGGTATTATAGCTTTTTTTTCCTTTTCTCGGTCTGATACCCATTCTTAGCTCTCTTGCCACGAACTAGTGGCGAGATTGGTATTGGTGACTCACTCGCCTTCCATTATGTTTCCCCGAGTGTGTGACAGAGTGTTTTATTATATTATTATTATATTAACACAAAACTTGCAAGAAACTAACAAGAAACTAGTAACATTTTAGCAGGAACTATATCAAGAAACTAACACGAAACTAATAAAAATATTTGCAATAAATTTGCCAAAAACTAACATGAAACTAGCAAATTGTTAGCACTAGACTAGCAAGAAACTAACACGAAACTAGCAAATATTAACGCGAAACTAGCAAGAACCTAACAGGATAAATTAGCAAATATTAATGCGAAACTAGAAAGAAAACTAATACGAAACTAGCAAAATTTTTGCATGACACTAGCAAGAAACTAATATTTACGATAACTGTCAACAACCTAACATGAAACAAGCAAAATTTTAGCAGGAACAAGCAAGAAACTAACACGAAACTAGCAAAATTTTAACAATTAATTTGCAAGACACCAACACGAAACTTGCAAATTATTAACACGAAACTAGCAAGTACATAACACAAAACTAGCAAATATTAATGCGAAACTAGCAAAACTAACACGAAACTAGCAACATATTGATGACAACTGGTAAGAAACTATCATGAAACTAGCAAAATATTAACGCAATATCCGTTAGACACTAACATGAAACTAGCAAAATATTAACACCAAAATAGCAAGAACCTGCAACAAAACTACCAAAATATTAACGAAAATCTAGAAAGAAAGAGACTCGAAACTAGCAAAATACGATTTAAAGTGGCTCAATACGAACAGCTTCGGGTCTATGGCAATTGCAGAGGAAATAGAGAAGGGTTAGTTTTGGTCTGTGCCACGGCAATTTCTTCTGTCCATTCAGAAATGTCACTCTTTTTTCATTGGCATGGGAATTCAGGACTTTCACTATGAACTTGAAAATGTCTTTTTGCCAAATGTCAACAAGGTAAAAGACAATGGCATTTGGTTCTCTGTGCCCTGAACTCGTGGCGAGATTAGTGTGGTGCGTTGTTAGTGACTCACTCCCCGTCTGTTATGTTTCACCGTGTGTGAGGTGAAGTGTTTTATTATATTATTATTATATTAACACAAAACAAGCACGAAATTAACACGAAATTAGTAAAATTTTGGCAGGAGCTATAGCAAGAAACTAACACGAAACTTACGAAATATTAACAATAAATTTGCAAGAAAATAACACGAAACTAGCAAATTATTAGCACTAAACTAGCAAGAAAATAACGCTAAACTACCAAATTATTAACACGAAACTAGCAAATTATTAACACGAAACTAGCAAATATTAATGTGAAACTAGCAAAACTAATACGAACCTAGCAAAATTTTAGCATGAAACTAGCAAGAAACTAATATGAAACTTTCAAAATATTAACTTAATGCTCGTAAGAAATTGAAATGAAATAGCAAAGTATTATCACAATACTAGTAAAATATTAACACCAAAATAGCAAGAACCTAACACAAAACTATGAAAATTTTAACGAAAATCTAGCAAGAAACTAACACGAAAATAGCTAAATATGACAAATTATAACACCTGATATCGCATACGATCTTGAAACTGGTGGCTCAAATAAGAAAAGCTTCGGGTGTACGGAAATTGCACAGGTAATTAAGAAGGGTGTGTCCTGTTCTGCACTATGGCAACTTCTGCGATCCATTCAGAAACGTCACTCTTTTTTCTGTTGGTATGGGAATTCAGGACATTCAACTTGAAAATGTCTTTTTACCAAATGTCAGCAAGGTAAAAACAATAGGGATTTGGTTTACCACCAATCTTAAGTCGTCCCTTCATTGCCAAAAGATTAGTTAGCTTGCCTTTCGCCGGCTTGCCTCTTGTGGACGAATGCTTCACATCGGGACACATCCCTAAAAAGTCCAGGGCTGCTAAGGTCTTTGTATATCCATTATTGGAATATGCTTCTCATGTCTGGTTGCTCCTATGTGGTCGCCTGTCTGGGTGCTTCTGAAGGAGCCATTAACTAAATTCTTGAAAAGAAGAGCATGATAATCGGTGTCCTATCTTTTTTTTTACCTTTCCTCGGTCTGCTATCCGTTCTTAGCTCTCTTTGCCCCGAACTCGTGGCGAGATTCGTGTGGTGTGGTGCAGGTATCTCACTCGCGTTCTGTTACGTTTCACCGAGTGTGTGGCGAAGTGTTTAATTATATTATTATTATATCAACACAAAACTAGCAAGAAACTAACACGAAGTAGCAAAATTTTAGCAGGAAGTAGCAAGAAACTAACACAAAACTAGGAAAATATTAGCAATAAATTTGCAAGAAACTAACACGAAACTAGCAAACTATTAACATGAAACTAGCAAGAACCTAACATGAAACTAGCAACATTTTAGCAGGAACTAGCAAGAAACTAACACGAAACTAGCAATTATTAGCACTAAACTAGCAAGAAATTAAAACGAAACTAGCAAACTATTAACACGAAACAAGTAGAAACCTAACATGAAACTAGCAAAATTTTAGCCGGAACTAGCATGAAACTAACACGAAATTCGCATATTATTAGTACTAAACTAGCGACAAATTAACACGAAACTAGCAAAATATTAACACCAAACTAGCAAGAACCTAACACGAAATTAGTAAATATTGATGATAATGGCAAGAAACTAACATGAAACTATCCAAATATTAACGCAATACTCGCACGATACTAACATGAAACTAGCAACATATTAACACGAAACTAGCAGAATATTAAAGATACATTCCTTCAAGCCCCATTTTTTCTCGATACTCCACATCAAGTATGGCCCCAAAGTTCTATTTACTTCCCGTTAGTCATTCCCTTGCTAAAAATCCATTTTAAAATGTGACATGTAGGAGGTTTTCTGTTGAATATTGGGAACCACATTTATTAGCATCCTGCAATTAACTTATCCTTGGCGCACTTGCAATAACCTTGATGTTGCAAGTGTATGTGTGTGCATGTATTAATTTTTAATCGTTTGATAATAATTACCACAAAATCAAAAAACTAAAAGAGTAATGCAGTAAAAATTAAAATTATTTATACCAATACACCGCCGAAGAAAAATTATAAGATACTAACGTAAAAAATTATGAAATGTGATTTTAAAATACGAAAATCATTCTGGTTTGTGATTACACAATTAATGCGTTCATGCCTGTTCGTCTATTAATTGAAGGAAAAGCCATCACCAATGTGAGACCAATTAAAACGAAGCCTTTATAGTGCACACATAAAAGTCCAAACAACGTATTGGAGAAAACAGGTTCTCATCAGGTTTTCAATAAAAAATTAAAATTAAAAAATACAAAAGCAATGTACTGTCGAGTCAACCCATCAACAAGTGACACCCATAAAACATTAAATTTCTAAAATGCAGGTCATAAAAATCTCCAAACGTCTCCTTTCAAAAAAGGCAGACAAACGAGGCGGAGCATAAAACCCAGTCCCTCAGATTGGCATACCAAGCTGGAAAGACCAGACTTATGCAAATGTGAGACCAACGAGAACTTCAGGCCACGTCAACTTCAAGCCGGGGCAGGTTATGTTGGAAATTTGCGTGCATACCTGTTAATCTTAAGTGTGTTTATAACTTGGAATTATTGTTTGAGATATTTACTGTCTGGTACCAAGTGATTATGTACGGGTGGCTGATGGGTGAGAATAACCAAGGATTCAAGGTTAATTCTTGCTCTAGAATTTTTTTTCTGTAAACGAAATTTGGACTTTATCAAGTGTGGGGGTGTGCCATGTGGAAAGTTTATGTGGTGAAGTGCCTGTGGCAAAACAATGCTGCACAAGTGAATTAGACTCTCTACGTAACTTAAAATTAGATTTATGTGAAGAAATTATCTCCTTTCATTTTTGTAGACTTTGGCCGACACAAGTGGACGGACACGTGACTTCTTCACACGGGTTCTTTAAACAGTCATGCGTGTGTTCGAAACGTCGTCTGCTTTGTTATTGTTTTGGTTTTGCCTGGTAAGCTGCTTCAGGTTTGATGATTTTCTGACACTAGTCTGATATCATTTGCTGCAAGTTTTTTCTTTAACATTTCTGAGATATCCTGCACGTAAGGCAAAGTGACATAATTCTTGGGAGGGGGGGGGGGTGTGTGATTTTAACGCTTTATTGATAAGTTGGTCAATGTAACCAAGGGGAAACCCGTTCTCCAAGTACTTCTGTAAGGTATATTTGAATTCTGCCTCTAAAAGATGACAATTGCTAGTATGCGAAACAATGCGTTTCATTTCGTTGCTGATAACGTTACATGTGTAGTGGGAATCCACGTCTGAATGAAAATTAAGTGTCCTAGTGACTGCATTGGTTTTCTATAGTGTGTGAATTCGATTTTTTTGCTGGGATTAATAATTACTGTGATGTCAAGAAACGGAATTCCGTGATTTTTTGCAGTTACCGTGGTTAAAGCGAGCGTGCGGGATGAGACCGCTAAGAAATTTAATGCGCCTGCTTTAACGGCAGAAGGAATAAGTGAAAGGCTGTCATCAATGTAGCATTTGTAATATTTAATAAGCGGAAATTGCTGAAGGAGTTTCCTGTCTACCGAGTAAGGAACAATAACACAAAGGTTCGTGGAGAGGGGGCTCCCCATTTACCTGTACAAAAAAATTGTGATCAAAAGTGAAAAACATGGTTTCAAAAATGATCCGAATGGCTCGCGTGAGCAGACCCTCATCCCAACCCATTTCCTGAAGCATGGGTGGGGGGGGGGGGGGCGGGGGGACAGGGGGCCCGATCTGAGTTTAGCACAGCACAGACTTCATCAATAATAGGTTTCTGATCAAGCGAGGGGGAACATCTTTTCAACATCAAATGAGACGAATTCGAAACCATCCGCAACCTTCGTGCCTTCCAAGTCGCTAATAATCTTTAATGCATTAGGAGGTGTGTGTTTACCTTCTGCTAAAAATTTTACGATAGGTGCCAAAATCCTTGCCAATTCAATATTAGGTGCATGCTTCCCACTCGCAATAATCCTTAGAGGAAAACCCTGCTTATGGGTTTTCACTTGTGGAAAAATGCAAGGGAGGCAATGGTCAGCTTTTTTGTACCGCTCCAGCACTTCGAGTTTAATTTTTTCGTCAGAAACCAACTCTGCAAACAAAAAAGAAAAAAAATCCTCTTAGCAGTGCATCTACTGAGAGGGTTGTAAGCAGCTTCTTTATAAATCGGATCATTTTAGTGTTCGTCACGAATAGTTGCACATAGCTGCTTTGAGTTAAGTAACACCGTAGTATTACATTTATCTGCTTTATATATACAAATTGAACTGTCTTTTTTTAAGGGCCCGAATGCTAGCAAGGTCATGCTGTGATAAATTTGGAAGAACATGTTTCTTGGCTGTTTTCAGAGCGGATATAGCAGCTCCTCTGACTTCAGACCTGTTGGGGACAAAACTGAGGCCTGCTTCAAGTTTTGCACAAAATTTGGAATGGTGGTGCGGATTTTCGGAGTAGGGACAAATTTCAGATACTTTTCTAAAAGCTTTAAAGTGATTTGATCAACAGATTTACCAGAGATGTTGTGTAGCCACTTATTTCGTGGGAACGTTTGGAAACCGGAGGAGTCAGCTATTTGGCATGGGGGGAGGGGGGAGTAGAAGTGCTGTGGTGAGATGTTTGCGCTTCGAGCGCAGTTTTGAGTTGTGCAGCAGCAATTTTGTCTATCCTATCCTGCAGCAAAGTCTGCAGTTTTTTTTTCATCAAGGCTATATTGACTAACTTAGCGGTAAAGCGTTAACCTAGAAAAATCACGCTCCCCCTTCCCAAGAATTATGTCACTTTGCCTTACGTGCAGGGTATCTCAGAAATGTTAAAGAAAAAAAACTTGCAACAAATGATATCAGACTAGTGTCAGAAAATCATCAAAACCTGAAGCAGCCTACCAGGCAAAACCAAAACAATAACAAAGCAGACGACGTTTTGAACACCCGCAATACAGTTTATAGGATCCCGTGTGGAGCAGTCACGTGCCCATTCACGTACGTCAGCCAAAATCTACAAAAATTAAAGGAGATAATTTCTTCCCGTAAATCTAATTTTAAGTTACACGTAGTCTCACTTGTTCAGCATTATTTTGCCACAGGCACTTCACCACGTAAACTTTCCACAGGGCACACCCCCGCACTTGATAAAGTCCAAATTTTGTTTACAGAAAAAAAATTCTAGAGCAAGAATTAACCTTGAATCCTTGGTTATTCTCACCCATTAGCCACCCGTACATAATCACTTGGTAACAGACAGTAAATATCTCAAAGAATAATTCCAAGTTATAAACACACTTAAGATTAACAGGTATGCACGCAAATTTCCAACATTGCCTGCCCCGGTTGAAGTGGACCTGGCCTGAAGTTCTCGTTGGTCTCACATTTGCATTAGCCTGGTCTTTCCAGCTTGGTTTGCCAAGGTGATGGACTGGGTTTCATGCTCCGCCTCGTTTGTCCGCAGTTTTTGAAAGGAGACATTAGGAGGTTTTTATGACTTGTGTTTTAGAGTTTTAATGTTTTATGGGTTTCACTTGTTGATGGGTTGACTCGGCAGTACATTGCCATGTATATTTTTATTTTTATTCAAACCTGATGAGGCAGGATGATTTCTCCGAAACGTCGTTTGGACTTTTATGTGTGCACTGTAAAGGCTTCGTTTTTAATTAAGTTCGTCTATTAGGCGCAAGGCCAACTAAGACAGCAGCTGCATTCCTAGCCACGAGGAACGCAGCTACAATCTCAGTTGACCTTGGCAATGGTAACATGCGAGGATGGCGATCTGCACGTGGCTGTTTTAAAGTAGAAAAAATGTTATAAGGCAGGCGTGATGTACCTTTAACATCAAAATAGCAAGAACCTAACACAAAACAAGCAAAATATTAACGAAAATCTAGAAAAAAACTAACATAATATAATATAATCATATAACAGCTTTATTACCAAAAACAAATGGTAAAAGGAAACTGGAAGGGATAAAACATTACCCTCTAACACCTGCCCCTAATAACTTTAAACAAGATTTACAATTTCTAATCCCATTGGGGTGCGTCGTCGAAATGTTAGTGATTAAAAATTAAAGTACATATACAATATCAAATAAGATCAAAAACACTTTAAAACATGGAAAGATCAACTTTTTTGAGACCCCGTTTGAACTGATGAAGACTATGCGACATCACCAACTCGGATGCCAAGGAATTCCATGGCTGTACTACACGGTTCGAGAAGAAGAATTTTGTACAGTCTCTTTTCATTTTAGCGACCGTAAGTTTAAATGGGTGTCCTCTGGTATATGCATTACCTCGGACACAGAAAAAGGTTTTTGGGTCTGCATCAACTAGTCCGTGTAGAATCGAGAAAGTAAGGAAACTAGCAAGATATGACACGTGATTTGAAAATTCTTACACCTAAGACCAAATACGAATTGGTGGCTCAAATACGCACAGCTTCGGGTCTATGGCAATTGCAAAGGAAATCGAGAAGGGTGAGTCTTGCTTTGCAATATGGCAACTTCTGCTGTCCATTAAGAAATGTCACTCTTTTTTCGTTAGCATGGGAACTCAGGACTTTCACTATAAACTTGAAAATGTCTATTTGTCAAATGTCAACAAGGTAAAAGACTTTGGCATTTGATTTACTACAAATCTTAAGTTGTCCCTTCATTGTCAAAAGACGAGTGTGCTTGCCTTTCGCCAACTTGGGGTTGTGAATGGATGTTTCACATCGGGAGACATCCCTAAAAAGGTCTATCAAAAGATCTTTGTACGTGATTATTAGAATATGCTTCTCCTGTCTGGTCACCACATTTCTTGAGCGACATTGATTGTATTGAGTCTGTTCAGTGAAGGTTTATTAGGGGTCTACTCAACCACATCAAACGAATGGAGCTTACGGGACTTGAACTCCTAGAACTTAAATGACTGAGGTTCGATCTCATTTTAACGTACAAAATCCTAATGGCCTTTTTCAGGTTACTTGCTTTTATTTTGGTATGGAGCCAAACCTTCATGGTATGGGCAGTCATCCATGGAAGTTGCCGGTCCAGGGATCAACTCTTGACTGTAGACAATTTTTTCCTCAGTTTTCAGGTAATACCAATTTAGATACCTTTAGTTCCGCCACAGTCTGTATGGAGACTAAGGCCGGTTTTCGTTGCATGCTTCTGAAGGAGCCATCAACTCGTGGTGAGCTTGGTGTGGTGTGGTAGTGGTCACTTACTCCCCTTCCATTACGTTTCACCGAGTGTGTGGTGAAGTGTTTTATTATATTAATATTATAACAACACAAAACTAGCAAGAATCTAACAGGAAACTAGCAAAATTTTAGCAGAATCTAGCAAGAAACTAACATGAAACTAGTAAAATAGTAGCAATAAATTTGAAAGAAACTAACACGAACCAACAAATTATTAGCACTGAACTAGCAAGAAGGTTACACGAAGCAAGCAAAATATTGATGATAACTGGCAAAAACACTGACATGAAACTAGCAAAATATTAACGCAATACTCGCAAGAAACTAACATTAAACTAGCAAAATATTAACACCAAAATAACAAGAACCTAACACAGAACTACGAAAATATTAACGAAAATCAAGCAAGAAACTGACACGAAACTAGCAAAATATGGCATGTGTTTTGAAAATTACAACACCTAATTTTGCATACGATCTTGAAACTGGTGGCTCAAATACGAACAGTTTTGGGTCTACGGCAATTGCAGAGGAAATCGAGACGGGTGAGTCCTGATCTGTGCTATGGCAACTTCTGCTGTCCATTCAGAAATGTCACTCTTTTATCATTGGCATGGGAACTCAGGACTTTCACTATGAACTTGAAGATGTTTTTCTTGCCAATTGTTAACGAGGTAAAAGACTTTGGCAATTGGTTTATCACAAATCCTAAATCGTCCCTTCATTGCCAAAAGATGAGTGTGCTTGCCTTTCGCCGGCTTGCTGTTGTGAATGGATGCTTCACATTGGGAGACATCCCTAGTACATCCATTATTGGAATATGCTTCTTCTGTCTGGCCGCTCCTGACTGGTCGCCTGTCTAGGTGCTTCTGAAGGAGCCATTAAGTAAATTCTTGAAAAGAAGAGTATGATAATTGGTATCCTAACTTTTTCCTTTTTCCGGTCTGCTACCCATTCTTAGTTCTCTTTGCCCCGAACTCGTGGCGAAATTGGTATGGTGTGGTGTTAGTGGCTCACTCCCCTTCCATTACGTTTCACAGAGTATGTGGCAAAGTGTTTTATTATATTATTATTATATCAACACAAAACTAGCAAGAAACTAACACGAAATAGCAACATTTCAGCAGGAAGTAGCAAGAAACTAACACGAAACAAGCAAAATATTGACGATAACTGGTACGAAACTCACACGTAGGGAATTATTGTAGGGGCACTTGGACTCGTTCTTGTCCAGCCTAGCTACAGAGGGAAATAAAACATTGACTGTTGGAAAAATGTTGACTTCTTTCTTTCTCTGCAGGTAGCCTTCATGTCCCGGGTATACCTTTAGTAGGTTCAAATATTTAGCACCATTCTAATTCAATTTCAGTAATAATGTATGCAGATCTATGTGTATGAAAACCTATGGTCTTGCTTTTCACATCTCCTATGATGGAAGTTTTTTTTTGTTACGAGTTTTAAAATATTAAGAAGACTCTTAGTGAA